>JAMKQA010002598.1:0-15539 GCA_024699735.1 Posidonia australis
TCTGTTACGAAGGCTCGTAACTCTCCAGTAATTAATCCGTTTGTTTTAATGGTGATTATTCACCATACCTTGGTTGTTCAAGTATAAATAGGTGGCTTGTTCTTGTGAAGGCAGAATAAGAAAGAACATTCAGAATTCTGTGTTGTATTCTTCCACCTCCTCAACCATCTGTAATCCTGATATCTGAATGAAAATGCTAGATCAGCTGTTGCCCGTGGACGTAGCTCCGTATTGGAGTGAACCACGTAAATCTGGTGTCATTGTTCTTCTTCTTTTCTTCTGTGTGATTATATTTGTCACTAAATTACTCTAACATGTAGGATGATCATTTATATGAAATCAATAAACTTTGAACTATGGGATGTAGTAGTAAATGATTTTACTTTAAGTTCCACATCATTCAGAGAATGGAGTAATGAAGAAAAACATCTTCCACAATTAGATGCTAAAGGGTTAAACATTTTATTCTGTACTATTAGTAAGGAACAGTTTAATAGAATCTAAAACTGCAAGAGTTTCAATGAAGTATGACATATTTTAGAAGTTTCACATGAAGGAACCAACCAAGTTAAGGAAACAAAAATAAACATGTTTGTTTACAAATTTGAATTATTTAAAATAAAAGATAATGAACTTATAAGTGAAATGTTCACTAGATTTAATAAAATAACTAATAACGTACAATCCCTTGGTAAGGATTATTCTCAAAGTAAATTAGTGAAAAAGACCCTTTGGTCTCTTACCCCTGAATGGGAAAAGAAGACCACTGTCATAGAAGAAGTTAAGGATCTATCTACTTATTCCTTAGAATACCTAATAGGAAACCTAACTTCATATGAAGCCCAACTAATGGAAAAGAAAAAGGAAAAGCAAGAAATTGAAAGCTCTAAGAAGAAAAATATAGTTTTAAAAGTTACCTCAGATTCAGAAGAATCGGAAGATGAAGATGAAGACATAGCTCTATTAACTAGAAAATTTAAGAAATTCATTAAAAAAGGAAGATTTTAGAAGAAATTTAATAAATATCTAGATAAAAATAAAGAAAAATATGATCAATCCCTATGCTTTAAATGCAATAAATCAGGACATCTCAAACGAGACTGTCCACTTTTAAAAATGAAAATTAATAAAAAGAATGAAAGATCCATCAAGAAGAAAGTCCTTCAAGCCACTTGGGATGAGAGTGACACATCTTCTGATGAGGATTCTGCCTCTGAAAGTGAAAATGCCAACATGTGCTTCATGACACAGGCTAGTGAGATTAGTTCTTCCGTTAACATGGAAGACATCGACATGGAGGAACTTCTGGAGGCTTTTAACGAGTTATATGAAAAATACAAGAATCTAAGAGTCATAAACAAAAGTCAAAATCAAAACATAGAAAAACCTACAAATAAAAATGAGAAATTAAATAATGAAGGTAAAATCTTGCTTGATGAAAATGATGAGCTAAATCAGAAAAATATTGAACTAAGTAAGAAATCAAACATATGAAATATAACATAAAAATCCTAGAAAAAGATATTACCACATTAAAAATCAATAGCAATGACCTACTTAAAATAGCAACTAAATTCGCAAAAGGAAAAGAAAACCTAGATAAAATCTTCTCTAGTCAGACATTTTTTGAACAAACATAGAATTGGATACTGAAAATTTAATGACACCTCATATGAAAATGGATTCATAAGAGCAACTACAAACGAAAAATACGTCTTTGTTGTGAGAAGACAGTCAAAATGGGTTAAAAATAATCAAACTGAAATAAATGATAGAAAAAGGAAATCAAAAATGATGTGGGTACCTAAAACCTTGCTTCCTATGATGCAGGAAAATCATGAACTCTAAGTGGATCTTAGACAGTAGATGCTTTCGCCATATGATAGGAGATCATAGACTCTTATGTACATTAAACACCAAAGAAGCGGAGTGGTCACATTTGGTGATAATGCAAATGGAAGAATAGTGGATAGGAAATGTAGGTAACTCTCACAATTCTTCTATTGAAAAGGTTCTACTTGTAGATAGTATCAAACATAACTTGATCAGTATAAGCCAATTGCGTGACATAGGGTATAGAGTAATGTTTGATAAACATGAATGTATTATAATAGATACTAAAACTAACGAAATCATATTTATTGAAAAAAGAAAAAATAATGTGTATAAAATAAAAATCTCACAACCTGATAAGACTCGATCTTGCCTTGCATCTTCAAATGACGAACATTTGTTATGGCATAAAAGACTTGGCTATGTCAATATGGGACAACTTTTTAAATTATTCAAAAGTGAACTTGTGATAGGGCAACCAAAAATTGATTTAAAAAGGATAAACTATGTGATACATGTCAGTTTGGAAAACAAATTAAATCATCTTTCAAAATTAAAGATATAGTTTCTACTTTCAAACTGCTAGAATTAATTCATATGGATTTGTTTGGACCAAGTAGAACACTAAGCCTACGGGGTAAAAGATATGTCTTTGTTATTATCGATGATTTTTCGCGTTTTACTTTGGTTTTCGTTTTAACAAACAAAAATAATGTTTTCATTGAATTTCAAAAGTTTTACAAGAGGGTTAAAAATTATTAAAATAAGAAGTGATCATCGAGGGGAATTTGAAAATGACGATTTTTAAATTTTTGGTGAAATGAATGGTTTTGAACATTGCTTTTTTTCTCCAATAACTTCTCAACCAAATGGAGTTGTAGAAAGAAAAAATAGAAACCTTCAAGAAATGGCTAGGATCATGTTTTGTGAAAGTAATTTGTCAAAACACTTTTGGGCCAAAGCTGTGAATGCAGCTTTCTATATTTTAAACCGAGTTTTAATTCGATCGATTTTAAATAAAATCTTATTTGAACTTTGGTTTTGCAAAACCCTTAGAATTTCTTACTTTAAATTTTTTGGATGCAAATGCTTTATCTTAAACACTAAGGATAATTTGGATAAGTTTGATCTCAAAGTTGATGAGGGAATATTCCTTGGATATTCCTCTAGGAGTAAGGTTTATAGAATTTATAATAAAAGAACATTAATAATGGAAGAATCAATGCATGTAAATTTTGAAGAAAACACTGAAACTAAGACAATAAACAAAGACATTGATTATGATCAAGAGGTAAATGTAAACACATTAGGAAATCAAACTAAGGAATTAAAACTTAATGATGAGCAACCCAACCACAAAGATTGGCAATACGTGTATGGACATCCTAAGGAACTCATCATAGGTGAAGTGTCCAAAGGAATCTAAACACGATCCAGTTTCGATAATGGCTGTGCAACTTATGCTTTTGTATCATCCATTGATTCCAGAAATGTAACTAAAGTTTGTGATGATAACTATTGGATAAATGCAATGCATGAAGAGTTAAATCAATTTGAAAGAAACAATGTTTGGAAGTTGGTTCCAAAACCTGAGAATAAACAAGTTATTGGGACAAAATGAATTTTTAGAAATAAATTAGATGAATCTGGTAAAGTAGTTAGAAATAAAACTAGGCTTGTAGCTTAAGGTTATAATCTGGAAGAATTAATTGATTTTGATGAAACATATGCTCCTGTAAGTAGATTAGAATCCATTAGGATGTTGTTAGCTTATGCTAGTCACATATGGTTTAAATTATTCCAAATGGATGTGAAAAGTGCCTTTCTAAATGGATTTATTGAAGAAGAAGTGTATGTCAACCAACCCCATGGATTTGAAGATGAACTCAATCCGGATCATGTTTATAAGTTGAACAAAGCACTTTATGGACTTAAGCAAGTACCTGGGGCTTGGTACGAAAGATTAAGAAAATTCTTGCTGGATCAAGAGTTTTTGATTGGTGCTATTGATTCTACTCTATTTATAGAAAGGTTAGGAAATGACATTCTAATTATCCAAGTATATGTGGATGATATTACTTTTTGATCGACAAATGAAAATTTATGTAATGATTTTTCCATGATTATGCAAAAAGAATTTGAGATGAGTATGATGGGAGAACTAATATTCTTTCTAGGATTACAAATAAAGCAAACTAAAGATGAGATATTTATAAACCAAGAAAAATATACTAAGGAGTTATTGAAGAAATTTGGAATGGATCATAGCAAAATAGCTAGGACACCTATAAGTACTTTCACTAAGTTAGAAAAGGATGAGAATGGAAAAAAAAGGTAGATCAAAAATTATATAGGAGGATGATTGTATTTTTGTTGTATTTAACAGTAAGTAGACCTGATATAATGTTTAGTGTATGCTTGTGTGTAAGATTTCAAACATCACCTATGGAATCACATTTGAAAGCTGTTAAAAGAATTCTAAGATATATTCAAGGGTCAATTGATCTTGGGTTATATTACCCTAGAATTACTAGCTTGGATCTTATTAGATATAGTGATGTTGATTATGCTGGATGTAGAACTGATAGGAAAAGTACTAGTGGAATTTGTCAATTTCTAGGACACTCTTTAGTCTCTTGGTTTAGCAAGAAACAAAATAGTGTTGCACTCTCAACAACGGAGGCTGAATATATTGCAGTTGGTTGTTGTTGTGTCCAAATTCTATGAATGAAACAAACCTTAAGAGACTTTAATATAATCTTATCAACAACTCTATTATTTTGTGATAATACAATTGCAATTAATTTACCTAAAAATCCAGTTTATCACTCTAGAACTAAACATATAGAAGTAAGACATCTTTTCTTAAGGGACAATGTCCTTAAAAATAATATTAAGTTAGAATTTATTTCAACTAAGTAATAATTGGCAGATATACTTACAAAACCTCTTGATGAACAATAATTTATTAAAATTAGAAGGGATCTAGGCATTTGTAAACCATCAGATATAACATAAAAATATTACTCTGTGTGTTTTTTCGGAATACCGAAGGTATCTACCGAAAATTACTGGATTGGCATACTGAAATGGAATGGTATACCGATTTTATGACAGATTTTTCGGCATACCGAAAATATACGGTATCTCGAAATCCCCCGAGTCACCTTTTTCGACACACCGATGAATGTACCGAATCATGTTTCGAAATCTCCTGTAACTGATTTAGGCATACCGAAATTTTTTCGGTATACCGAATTGTTCGCGAACTCTGTTAAAAATCCAAAACCTAGGGCTTCTTTCTTTCTTGTTTTAAACTCCGACTTACCGATTCTTTCTGCCGACACTACTCCTCCTTCCTATCCGAGAATACTCCTCCAACCCTCTCCGACCCTTCCTCTCCTCTTCTCTACCGATTTCTCATCCTTATTGAGGAAGGATGACGCCTGAGAAGATGCTTGCGTCTAAGGGAAAAAGGAAGCAATCAGAAGAAACACCTGGGGCTTCTGATACTCATTCTCAAAAGTATCGTTTCGTTGACAATGAAGTTGAACAAGCTCACCGAGAAAGATTTGCCAACAAAGAGGTACTCACTAGAAGAAGAATCCTTTTCAATGAACTTAATTCCATTAAGTCACTCTTTGAGTTCCAGGGTTTAATCTCGTTTTTAAACTCCATAGGTGATAGAATGTATTATCCTACCATAGTATCTCAATTTTATGTTAACATGACTTATTCGCATTCTCTAGCTCATTCATATATTTGTGGTAATACCATAGATTTTGATGATGTCTTACTAGGTCAGTTGTTTAAAATTCCATATTCCGGGACTGATATCACCTTATCCATTTATGAGTTAGATTAGTCCTATGGTGAAATGAATAAAGCAATATCCTTGAATCCTAGGAGCACCTTCAAACCTAGTAAGATCAAACAATTCATTAAACAATCTCGTATTATTGCCTACATTGTGGTCGTCAATTTAGTCCGAAAGAAAGGCCACCAAGATGAGTTAAGTGAGCTTACTTGTAAAGCGGTCTATGTCATTGTCAAACAAATTCTAGTTACTTGGGGTCAAGTGATTTTTCACTGTATCACTCATGTAAAAACCAAATTGTTTTTTAGACCTCCTTTAACATATTTGTTTGAAAATTACGACATTCCTCTTGGTGATGAATCAAGTCTACCCGTCAAATCCAAACCCTTAGGAACTTAATCCGTGGCTAAAATGGAACAATTTATTGAACTTTATGGTAAACTCAGAAATCTTCCTGAGGGTTCCTCTTCTGCAGCATCGTAAACCCAAGTAAAAGACGAAGATGCCAGTTCTGAAGAAGAAGTCGAAGAAGAGTCCGATATATCTAAGAAAGTGGATTCACTTCAGCAGCAAATGTTAGAGATGTATCTTCATCAAAAGTAAATAATGGACATCCAACTTCAACAACAAAAGTTGATTTCTGACCTTATGCTTCAACAAAATCAACAACATCAAGAGTATATCAAAAGCATAAAGAAACTCAGTGATCGAGTAGAGGCATACCATCACTAGGATATTCTTGAACACATTAATCCGCCTACTCCTTAGATTTGTTGTTGTAATTTGCTTGTCTATTTACATTTTTTATGCCATTTGGACATCTTTTGTAACTGGATTGAGTTATTAATAACTTTATCTTTTGTTTTAATTTCTTCTGTTTGTTTCGGTTGATAATTTTATATATTGTTTTTTATTACGTCACATTTTTTATTATGTCAAAAAGGGGGAGAATATATTAAAATATCAATTATAGAATATATAAATAGGGGAGTTTAATTTAATGGGGACGTTATTAATTTAAAGGGGGAGGTTATTTTAAAAAATTCATAAAGGGAGTTTAGTTTAAGGGGGAGGTAATTATTAAAATCTTATCCTATACGATTAGAAGTCACAATTGATATTTCGATTTTGTTATCATCAAAAAGGTTGAGATTGCTAGAAATATAGTGTGTTTTGATGATTACACTTGTACTAATGAATTTTTTATATATTTTCATGAAAGAAAAAGGTTGAAGAAATTACTTGTTGTAAATGTGTATGTAAAGACATACTTAGAAAAAGGTTGAAGAAATTACTTGAGTCATGTAAACTTTGTAATATGTTGTAAATGAACATGTAAAGTCATACTTGACAAATTAGTTGTAAAATATATGAAAGAAGGAAAATCGGTATACCGAAAGGAAAATTCGATATACAAAATGGTACTCCGAAATTGAAGAAGAATCAAGAAACAACATACTGGAGAAAAACGACATACCTAAGCAGGAAAAATCGATACAAAAAACGGGATAGTAAATATTAAAAATTAAAATTTTCTATTCACCCATTGTCTAGAGAAGTCACTCGATCCAACAAACTTGACATTCAAGTTCAAACTTGTTTTCTTAGTAAACCTTGAACCCTCCAATTCCAAATTTCTAATCCAATTACCTTTTCCCACCTTAATTTGAATATCAGACTCTACGAGGCCTTGGGGATCCCCTGCTATAGAATCACACCCATCTTATTGGGAAAGGTTGGGAAGTGGTAGAAGAGAAAAAGGTCCCTCAGCCTAAAAGTCACGAAGTTGATTGAAATCAGCAAGAATACTATTTCTATATAAAGTACCATTGATATGTACTTCAATTGAAATACCATAAAGTGGTATTGATTCTTTCTCTTGCTCTTGATCATAATGTTAAGAGTTGTCTTTTAGTCTATGTTAGTGTTAGTTATGGGTTGTTGGGTTATTAGATATCTGTTTATCTTTGGGTATCTAATAATCCTTATATATATGTAACTCTTCTTTCAGAAATAACATATACAGTTTTTTATCCTTTTCCCCTCAATATGGTACCAAAACTTAGGTTAAAATCCTAATCCCCACCCTTCCACCACCAGCTGCGGAGAACCTCGTAGGAAACCCTCCAAAGCTCGTCGGACAGCACCTCCCGTCGGCTAGTTCACACTGGAAGCACCCAACCGTCAGCCTAGCCACCCGTACACCTCCTTTCCCACCTTCCGTGGGTGTCTACAACCAATCCAGTTGTTGGCGGTGGCTACTGTAGCGTCGGTAGGGGTCACTACCGGCCCTAGTCTCGTCAGAAAGCTTGTCCAAGCTTGTTTCAGCCATCGTTTGGCGCCTCTTGTCATGTGGTAGGCCTTCCCCTATCTTGTTTCTCCTGTGTGGGTGTGGATACGTGATATCCACACGTTTTTGTTCCTCTGGGTTTTGTATTTAGCCTCCAAAAGGTGTTTGTGGTTGTGTTATTTGATTTTTTCTACATCAAATCGGTGATTTCTTGCGCCGGTACACAAAATTAGATCGTATATTCTCTTATTATCATGGCTATACGTGAGTCTTTGGTAAAAAAACCTAAGTGAAACCTCAGGAAAATTGCATATGAAGAATTATCTCTTGTGGACACAGAGTTTTAAGACGTTTATCATTGCTCACCGTAAAATTGGTCATCTCACAAAGTCATCTCCTGATAGTGAGGATGCTACATACGAGGATTGGTTCGCGGATGATGTTGCTATTGTCTCTTGAATGGTGAACAGTATGAAGCCATATGTGGCTTACGGAGTGATAATGTTAAGGCTTGTCAAGAAAATCTAGTATACACTTCGCTTTACCTATAGTCATGAGAGGAATATCTCTAGGATGTTTGAGGTGAATCAGCAGTTGTTTACTCTGTGTCGAGGGGAACTGTCTGTTCCGAAACACTTTACATTGTTACGTTCCCTACTTGATGAGCTCGAGGTGTACCAACCCTTGACAGCAGAAGATGAGATAGTATCGTGAAGAATTGGCCATAGCGATCTATCTCTTCAGCTTGTCTCTTGATCTTAGTTTTTAGATTCGTGGATAAATTCTTGGTGTTGTGTGCTCGACCTGCTGACCTTTGCCTGTGTTTTGCGTATTTTCACAGCCTCGTCTTCTACAGTTCCTGACCAGTTAGCTATGGCTCTATACGTGATCGAGGGCGTAGTGGTTCACGAGGGTGTAATCGTGGTCGTATAGACATTGGAGGACGTCCTTGCTGCACTCACTGTGGTCGGACGGGTCATCGGGTTTAGAAATGCTGGGGCTTGATTTGTAGGCCTTCCACCGCACGTCACTACAGAGTCTATGCTAGCTACCTCCTCCAATGATGAGCATACAGTCACCATCTCGTAGGCTATTTATGAGTGGTTCTTACGGCTAAAGGTTACTGACTCTGTCGCCACTGTCTCTTATCCTTCTTCCTTTGGTACGAGTGCGCTCTTGGCATCTAGGAATTCCTCTTGATTCATTGATTCCAATGCCTCTTCTTACATGTCAGGTATAAAAAATTTGTTTACCCGTTTGTCATAGTTTTCTGATATTCATTCTGTGGCCATAGTTGATGGTCAATCTTGTTCCGTGTCTGGGGAAGGATTGTGCAGGCCTTTTCTCAACTTTCTCTGGAAAAAGTTTATATGTATTTGATGTTTCAGTAAATTTCTTTTCCATCAATGTTATTACAAAACAATTACTTTGTTATGTGACATTCTTTCCTTTTCACTGCACTTCTCAGAATTTACGGACAGAGAGAGAATGGTTTGAACTGTGAAAGAGAAAATGGTGTATACCTGCTGATCAGTGACGATATACCTTGAAGATTAGCATCTGTCGCATCCACCTCTGAGCCTGTTTCACTTTGGCACTACCAACTAGGTCATTCATCTTACAAAAAGTTGCAACAAGCCTTACTGTAGGTGTCAATTTCTCATTTTGAGTGTGAGTCATGTCAGTTGGGTAAGCATCATCGTACTATCTTTAGGCATTTGCATATTACATCTAGTTCTAGTTTATTTGATTTAGTGCATTGTGACATTGAGGATCTTATTAGAGTCCTGTCAGTGTCTAGGTATCGGTACTATATTGTATTCATTGATGATTTTTCTAGAGTGTCTTGGATTTATTTATTGAAAGATCGTGGTCACATTTTTGATGTACTCAAGACTTTTATTTCTGAAATAAAAAATCATTTTGTTGTTATTCTAAAATATTTACGTACTGACAATGTTCTTGAATTTGTTCAACAAAAGGTCGAGACTTATTGTGCATCCTTAGGAATCATTCATTAGACTACTTGTCCCCACACCTTTCAGTAAAATGGGATGGTGGAGCGTAAGTACAGGCTTATTCTTGATATCACTCCTACTATTATGTTTCATATGAAAGTTCTTAAGTACATATGGTCTGAAATTGTTCTTACTGTTACCTATCTCATGAATAGGATGTCTTCTACACCTTTAGGAGCTGAAATCCCTTTTCGACGTCTCCGATCGGATGCTACCTTATTTTCCTTAACCCCACGGGTTTTTGGGTGTGTTGTCTTTTCTAGGATCTCTCTCCTAGATTTGATAAATTGTCCCTTAGGTCCATCAAGTGTATGTCTGTGGGATACTCGAGAACTCAACGGGATTATAGGTATTTTCATCCTTTTTCTGGTCGAATTTTTGTGTTAGCAGATGTTACCTTCTTTGAGTCCATGTGTTATTCAAGTGAGTCCATGTCTGTGGAGTCGTAAGTTTCTCTCCCATCCATTGTTGAGCTTCTAGTTGTTAGTCACTAAGATACCTCTGTTCTTTCTATAGGTGTTACTCGTCCTTTGTAGGTGTATCAGTGTTGTCGAGGTCCATCAGTGCCTCCTGTGGCAGAACCAGTCTCCTCTACGAATGCAAATCACATCGAATCGACTTGAATCTTTCCATTGTACTTCGAAAAGGTATTTGTTTATCTACTGTCCATCTTATATCCAATTTTGTGTTATGTGACTCTTTGCATCCTCGTTTCCGTGTCTTTACATTGTCCCTTTTTTTTTAGTAGATTCCCAAGAATCATCAGGAGGCATTCCTACTTCTACATTGGAAAGATGTAATAGATGAAGAGGTAGCTACTCTGGCAGTCCGTGGCACTTGGGAATCAGTGACCTGTCCTGTTGGAGCTAATGTAGTCACTTGTAGATGAGTGTATACCATGAAATACAGGGTTGATGGCACTTTTGACTGATACGAAGTCAGATTAGTTGCTCGGGGTTTCACGCAGACATATAAGACTGATTATGATCAGAGATTCTTTCCTGTGGTTCGCCTTAACTCCATTAGGGTGGTCTTATCTATTGTTATTAACAAATCTTGAGATCTTTGTCAATTAGATGTCAAGAAGGCATTTCTGTATGGTGATTTGACAGAGTCTGTGCTTATAGAGTAACCTCCAGGTATGTTGCTCAGGGGAAGAATAGAGTTTGCAGGTTAAAGAAGGCGATTTATGGCCTTAAGCAGAGTTCCAGAGTATGGTTTGAAAAATCCGGCAAAGTTGTGATGGTAGGGGCTTTAAAAGGTGTACAGTAGACTACTTAGTGTTCTACAGGAAGACAGATCGTGGTTGTATTCTTCTGGTGGTCTATGTTGATGACATATTGGTGACTGGAAATAACAAAGAGGGCATCAATGAAGTGAAATACTACCTTAATACACACTTTGTTACTAAGGACATGGGAAGGTCACGATATTGTCTGGGTATAGAGTTTGCTTATGTAAATGGCAAAGCTTTGTTGTCCCAAAAATGATATGTTCTTGATCTTCTTCAGGATACAAGCCTCTTGGGATGTAAACCCGAGAGCATCCTTATTGAGCAGTCACCATCCTTCTGAGATACGAGTTCAGAGTTGACAGAAGACCCTCGCCAATACAGGAGGTTGATTGGTAAATTGATCTACTTGACAGTGACTCGGCCAAACATTGCTGATGCAGTGAGTTGGCTTAGTCAGTTCATGCATGAGCCTAAGAGAGTGCATTGGAGTGGAGCATCGTGTGTCTTTGTCTATGTAAAAAATGCTCTAGGCAAAGGTTTGATCTACAGGAACAATGATCATGTGGATATCATGGTATATATGTAGGAGATCGAGGAGATAGAAAATTAATATCAGGTTTCTGCACTTATGTGGGAGGAAATCTTGTTACTTGGCGCAGTAAGAATTAGAATGTAATATCACGGTCTAATGTAGAAGTAGAATACAGGTCTATGACTTAGACAATGTGTGAGCCAATGTGGATTAGATCTTTGTTGTCAGAGCTTGGTTGTCTATCAGAGAAGTCTATGTCGATGTATTGTGACAACCAAGTAGCTATTTTCATTGCTAATAATCTCATCTTTCATGAGTGTACAAAGCATATAGAGGTTGATTATCATTACATTGGAGATATGATGATGAGAGGTGTTATTTCTACCCTTTACACTCAATCATCAGAGCAGTTGGCTGATGTCTTTACAAAGGAATTGAGTGTTGGAATGTTTCAGTCTCTGTGTAACAAGTTGAGCATGGTTAATATGTATACTGCAGCTTGAGGGGGAGTGTTAGAGTTGTCTTTTAGTCTGTGTTAATGTTAGTTATGGGTTGTTGGATTATTAGATATCCGTTTATCCTTGGGTATCTAATAGTCCTTATATATATGTAACTCTTTTTTTAGAAATAACATATACAGTTTTTATCCTTTTCCCTTTAATAATATTGTAATGGAATTATGAATCTATTTCTTCATCTCTTCACTAATAAATAAGAATTCTCTTGTGGAATAGAAGGATATAGGAAATTCCAATGGCTGTTGCTTATGATTCAATTGGATCTTGAATAATCAAGACCCCTACCCACTTTTTTTACCAAGGGGCTCCAAAGTCCAAACTGAACAATTTATGTCTCACCCAATCAATTGCCAGGAGGAGCTAACTATGAGTTTTTTCTTTGCCTTTTTTTCTATTTATTAATCGTTTGATTGCTTCTTTTTTTTTTTTGCAAATACATGGTCAAATGGTAAAGTCTCCTTGTACTTGTATGAGAGGTTGAGAGTTTGAATTCCACAAACTTCCTACTATGGGCATTAGTAAAAAATAATCTACCACCAGATTGCCCATGCCTACAACCCTCTCCCAAGAATGGAAGCTATTCCCCTGGTGAGCAAAGACTGAGAACATGAATGCTTACCTCACACTCAATCTTGGACCTAAGCACTATTATTCCTGGCTATCATATACAAATTTACACCCGAGAAGTACCTCTTCTTTTGCTTTATTCACCATCTCCTCCAAGAAAGTGGCACCATCAAACTTGGGGGTGGTGGCTGGTTACTGATTTTTGCCGGAAAAACTTGGGCATAATACACCTTCCCATATTTGTGAACAATGAATGCGGTATTTGTCGGAGATACAATTGGTGATATGAATCTATAAATTTACCATCATCTTTCTACTTGAAATCATGCTGAAACATAGTTAGAAGTAGTATTCTTGTGGTGAAGGATAGTTGGCGGTTAGTGAACCGTATGTAAGCTTCACTTAATAATAAGATGCTTTGAAATGTTAATGCTTCAGGATGTTTGCTCGAAGTGTGAGACTGCTGTTGACCTTTACTTAATGCCTCATTTTGTCTATCATATGATAAGACACAGGAAAAGTGAGAAGTGTTTTACTGGAGATTTAAGTGTACTGTTAGCTCCAAGCTGTTTGAATCATTAACTGGTTGACCTTGCGTCTCTCTGTTTCCTTTGCTTTTGTCCAGTGGCACATGGTGATGGCTGCCTGTGTATGCATCTTGGATGTCCTATTCTGTCTGCACCCCCATGGTGGGCATGCTATGTGATTGTTTCTTGTGGTTCTCTCTGCACTTTGCAGCCTATGCTGGCCACCACATTGAATATATTTTTTCCAATTGCCCAAAAATAGAAATAGATAAAGCTGGCGGAATCCTTCTTGCATAAATGGGATGCTATATTTCTTGCTTCATCAAAACCATCAAAAAAAAAACGTTCACCGTTTTGCTTGAGCTGTTTGGTGATCTTTCAATCAGTTGTTACTGTAACAGCTCTTTTTTTCTCTCTACAGTGGTGGTGACTGTAACCTGAAGTTCAAGGAACTGATGCAGAAGATAAAAAGTTCTCCTCAACTTTCAGAGAAGTATAATGCTGTGTCGTCTGAGTGATTGATTGCTCGGGAAACCACATTATATGCAGAGAAATACCGTCCAGATGATGAATATGATACAGCAAAACACTGTTCGTGAGAAAGGTTGAAACTTTGAGGTGACATCTTTGTTGGCTACGTGTTTTCCATGATCCTTTTGTATGGTTAGGAATACTGCAATCTGCGTCGTAGTTTGTATTGTTATCAATTGTTCGTGTATCAAGTTAATCAAATTTTCTTTCTTGTACATGTGGTTCGTTTTTGTTTTTTGTTCTCCAAGTGAGCTGCGAAACAGATTTTCCCATTTGGAGTGCTACCAGGGAGATGTCAAAGGAAAAATACATTGTTTTGGGTGATTTTGGGATCTACTCCCTTGATGGCGGAAGTTAATGTGTAATGCTCAGGGAATTTTATGAATTTTATTTAGTGATTGATGCCCTTTTTTTTTTTCGAAAACATGATATCTCTATAAAGGGGAAGGCAGCGAGCGACCTGCAAGGTTCAATGTAAAAGGAATGCTTGAAATCCAATCTACTCTATGCTGATATTTTTAAGGCGCTTCGTAATCCAACACGGTGTATGCGGTTACCGCTGTACTGAAATATGTTTGTTTTGTATGATATTAAACTAAAATGCTATCAATAAATAAGTTTTAAACATATAAATGGGCAAGGATCTCTTGTGGGTTGTGTCTTTTGTGTATTTACCAACTGCTACCTCATTTATGATGAGCTGTTAGAATTAATATTGTTTGCATAGCACTGCTTAGTATCATTACCAGCATTTGAGTGTGAATGCGCGGTTGCTAACTAGTTTACGGTGAACACGGTTCTCACCCGTTCTTTTATCACGCTCGATATGTTTGAGATTATTTATTCTGTATTGTGGAGTGATTTTACTAGGTTAAACTCTGGGAGGCTACATGCATTTGGTGATATCTCTGGTTAATCCAAAAGAATTTTATCCAATGGTGTGGGAAAATTTTAAAATTCGTTAGCGATGTTATACCACATCTTCTATCACGTTTGTCATCATTGTTCTCTTCCTCACTCTATTATCATCATGTGTCTTTTTTTTTCCCCCTCAAAAACATCTTTGTTGGCATTTGTATTGTTTTGTTAATTACTTTTTTACTTTTCCTGACAAATATTATATTATATTATAAATAAAGTAAAAATGTTATTTACATTCATAACAAACTGATTGTTCCATATATATGTTACTAACATAGTATCCGGTGTTTTATTTGTTTTTAATATTATTCTTGGTGTTTGTGCAGGTTTGTTATGAACAAATCAAAACATGATTTACGACAATGCAATGACAGTAGTTGTAAACATACAAGAAAATGTTACAATATAAAAGTTGACTATGCATTTGGTCTTATTACTCATGCAAACAACAATCATTAATTAGAACAAAAATTTGTCATACTGGTCATGTCTCCAACCTTGCATAATATTGTACATGGATATTTAGCCATGATCAAAATAAAGTCATTATGTTTGGTACATAACATCAATAATGGATTCTTAGACATACATGTGTAGAAGTTATGTTACTTGTACAACGTTTCCAATTTTAATGTTTTGGCACCTATAGAAGAAACAAGTAAGATTCATGATAGTAGTTTCCTAGAGAACAATGCAACTTGTTTGACAAACTCTACAAAATATACACACATAAAATGAATATTTTGTTTTC
>JAMKQA010002599.1:0-13729 GCA_024699735.1 Posidonia australis
CCCCACGAAAACCGTGGAAAACAAAACCATAATCAATTTTTCTTTTAAAATTCCTTTCGCAAACTCTTTTCTCAAAACCTCAGAAACCAGGCCCACACTGGCCAAAACCACAAACCAGGGCTCCACTGGCCCAAAACCACAAACAACGGCCCTCAATGGCCAAAACCACACACAGTGAGTCATGATGCCCGGCGCCAGGCAACCAAACTCTGGCTACACGCAGTCCACTAAGGAGAGACCCTAGTGTTCTGCACTGCCACGGTGAGCCACCCTGTGCAGGAGCCTACCACCGTCCCGCGATTCTCCCACCTGGAGAACCATCAAAAGGCCATCCCCTTCCTGGGAAGGCTGTCCTGTCTCTAAGGACGCTACCAGCTACGGGGCACGTGTCCCACCTGCACTGGCCACTACAGGGTACGCCTCCTCATGGCGCCCTCCACACACAGTGCTCAGGAAGGAGTGTCATCCCTCCACACCTGACAACACCCGAGCCTCAGTGCTCATAGCGACAGTAGGAGTATCATACCTCCCCGTCATGCCACAAGACACCTCAACCCGAGGACCACAACCCTAGCCTTGAGACGACAGTCACGGAGTTTCATACCTCCAGGACCCGACACCCCGTAGCCTCAGGTATCTCAGCCCCACGACCTCAACAGGGGACATCGCACCCGACCACCGAAGAATGTCGTCACATTCCCTGGTCCCAACGACACGGTCCCACGCTGCCTCGGTCCATACACAGAAA
This sequence comes from Posidonia australis, assembly GCA_024699735.1. Taxonomy (NCBI): domain Eukaryota; kingdom Viridiplantae; phylum Streptophyta; class Magnoliopsida; order Alismatales; family Posidoniaceae; genus Posidonia; species Posidonia australis. Next base: position 749 of record JAMKQA010002599.1, read on the forward strand.
AACCAGGAAATCATTTTCCAAATCAGGCCAACCATTCCTTTGAAAACCATTTTCATATTCTTTAAAAACTCTTCCAAAAACCTCGACAAAATGGGGCATCAGGTGTCCCAAGGGACCACCACTGATGGCCCACAATCCCCTCTCACAAGGACAAAACATGGCATCCAGAAAGCATCGAAAACACTTTGTAAAACTCACATGGGCCCAGAATCGGCATGTCGAAATCAGAATCGGCATGCCAAAATCAGATTCGGTATGCCGAAATCCCCTGGTTTGGTATGCCGATTCTAAATCAGTATGCCGAATTGGGGTCAACGGTCAACACTCAAGTCAAATTCGGCATACCGCCCAAAAATGGAAAACCGAATTCCGACCAGAGGACCTAAACTGACAGAAAAACGGTATGCCGAACAGAATTGGTATGCCGAAATCTCCTGATTCGGTATGTCGTTTACTGCGAAACCAGAAAACGGCCCAAACCCTATCGTCCGAAATCGCCCCAACTGGGACCTCCGATCGGACCCCCTAAACAGACACCAAAAATCTTGCATAAGACACATCGTGTAGACCCTCGAGTCTACTCCAAAACCAAACCAACAAAACTAAAAATCCATTCACCAAGCATCAAGGTACAAAATCACAAAGGCAGAAGAGTCAAAACGACCCAAAATGCAACCACTGGCATAAATGCCCATAAATCCTCAATAAATTACAATAAATTCTAGGAAAGGAAATTTACCTAGATTTCATGCAATCCTAGCATTTTCTGCCAATTTCATGGTCTCTATTGCAAGGAGTGGAGATGCGTACCTGAGAAATGCTTCCAGTGATTCTCAACCGACTCCGGCGAACTCCGGCGCAAGCACAGCCACGAGCAACCACAACCCTCCGCTTCACTCCCTCGACCTCTTCCTCTCTCTCTGTCGGCGCGCACGCAAAGGGGATACAAGGGAAACAGAGGGATTGGGGAGACGAGTGGAAAGGAAGAAGGGGAAGGAGAAGGAGAAATGAGAAGCAAAGGAAAGGAAGTGGAGGTGGAGTAGCGCCGCCGAAAAGGAGGGGAAAGGAAGAAGAAGGAAGGAGGAGAAAGCAATGGGTGGCGAGGAGAAGTGCAGTATGGTGCAGCTTATAAAGGCTACGGCTGGAGTAGCTGAAAATGTGCCCACCTGCGCGTCTTAACCACTGGCACACCACACAGCAACCAATCGCCAGCCACCACCAACGAGGCCAACTGCCAGCCTCAACCACCAGCCCACACGCAAGCGGGCCCCACAAGCACAGTGCAAAACCACGCACAGGAACACGCAAAAAGAAGCCAGCCCACGAGGCCCAAGCCCAAAAGCACAAAACCACACAATGGGCCTTGAAACAGTAACACCTGCCTAGGAAATAAACTTCATAAAATGTAAATAATTACAAAATGAATTTTACAGGTGTTACATTAGCTATTTTTGCATGATTTCTACATCATTACCCATGATTTATCACTTAACCTTAACATGCATTAATCGAGGAAAGGAAGAAGGAGGGGGAAATGCGTACCTGACTTCGACAAGCCCTGCGTGCCCACGAGCTCCAGCGATACTAGACATCGGCCTCCCCTACTAGCACGATCTACACCGACGCACGATTCTCCTCCCACCTCGTGGCTCGCTTCGGGCCTCCGCACTCTCTCTGGTTTCTCTTCTTCCCCACCATGCTCCATGACTCCCTTTATCGCCACCTCCTCGTCAACCATTCTCCCGGAATCTCGCCGACCAGCCTCATTGCTTCGGAGGGGACGGCACAAGCAGCCCTCCTGTTAAGCCTCACGAGTAGGAGGAGATGGGGTCACAGGTGTGGAGAATGAAAAGGGCTCAAGTCTCACACGTGGTTGGACTCCTTGACCAAGCTCAATTCTCATGTGGGTTTCACGCTTAAGCACGGGTCCCATGGTGCACATACCAACCCACAAGGCCAAAGAAGTCACACCACAAGGGAAAACCAGGAACAAAATTGCACTGGGAGAGACCACAACCGACAAACACAACCTTGATTATCCATTAATAAACCACATTCAATTAACACAGCAAATTCCATGGTTTTACATTAAATGGAAGATCAATCACAGATGTTACATCATACTCCTCTCAAAAGAATTTTGTCTTCGAAATTCACTGATCAAACAAATGGGGGTATTGGGACTGCATGTCCACTTCTCGCTCCCAAGTAGCCTCCTCAACGCCATGGTGTTGCCGTTGAACCAGCACAAGAGGTATCACCTTGTTCCTTAGGACCTGTTCCTTCCTATCAAGGATCTGCGCAGCGTCCTCCACCATGGACAAATCTTCCAACAGCTCACCCGACTGGTTTGAAATCACTTCGGATACGGCAGCCAAACACTTCCTCAACATCGAGACATGTAACTCACTGTGCACGCCCGAGAACTATGGAGGCAAGTCCAACTGATAGGCAAATTCCCTGACCCTTCTGGTTATCCAGTAGGGGCCAATGTAGTGAGGACTTAGCTTTTCCCTCTTCCCAAACTTGAATATGCCTTTCGTTGGTGCCACCTTTAGGAAGACGAAGTCTCCAACCTCGAACTCCAAAGGTCTGTGCAGCCGCCAGTCTCTTCCTGATCAGGTCCACTTTCTCTACAGACTGCTGCACAATCTCTTGGCCCATGAGCTGTCTCTCGCCTACTTCATCCCAATAGGTAGGTATTCTACAAGGTCTGCCATACAACACCTCATATGGTACCATACCTATGCTAGAGTGATAGCTATTGTTGTAGGCGAATTCGATCAACAGAAGATGATCTTCCCAGCTCCCTCTAAAATCAAAGGTGTAGGCCCTCAACATGTCTTCTAAGGTTTGGATAGTCAATTTAGTTTGCCCATCTATCTGGGGATGGAAGGCTGTACTAAAATGCAGAATGGTGCTGAAAGCCTCTTGCAATGCTCCCTAGAATCTAGATGTAAACCTGGTGTCCCTATCAGACATAATGGACACTAGCACCCCATGCAGTCGGAGTATCTCAGCCACATACAACTCTACCAACTGAGCTAATGGGAGATTCACCCTCATCGGTAAGAAATGTGTCGACTTTGTGAGACGATCCATGATCACCCAGATGGTGTCATTCTTCCTCCTAGTCTTGGGCAGTCCTGTCACAAAGTCCATAGATACATGCTCCCATTTCCAAATTGGAATGTTCAGAGGTTGCAACATTCCCCCAGGCTTTTGGTGCTCGACCATGACCATTTGGCAAGTTACACACTTCATCACATGCTCAGCTATCTCTCTCTTCATTCCAGGCCACCAGAAAATTCTCTTCAAATCCTTGTACATCTTGGTGCTTCCGATATGAATTGTATATTTAGACCGATGGGCTTCATCAAGTAGTCTCTATTTCACATCTCCACCTGAGGCACATACAGGTGTAGATCATACCTGAGTCCTCCATCTCCACTAACAGAGAAATGAGGCGCCTCTCCCAACTCTTTCTTGGCCCAAGTCTCCTACACAAAGGGGTCTAGTTGTTGAGCAGCTACAATAGTCTCCAATAATCTTGGGCGAATAGACAATTTTGCTACCCAAGCTCCAACAAGTCCCTGAGGCTACCTCAACAGTCTGCATCCAATCAAATCCTCTAGCATATGCCATTCTTTGATCATCATACTGGCCAACAAGTGAGTGCGTCTACTCAAGGCATCAACAACCACATTAGCCTTCCTAGGGTGATAGGATAGGATAAAGTCATAGTCCTTGAGGTATTCTATCCATCTCCTCTGCCTCAGATTTAAATCCTTTTGAGTGAAGATATACCTTAAGCTCCAGTGGTTTGTGAATACCTTAAACTGCTCACCATATAGGTAATGTCTCTAGATCTTCAGTGCAAACACTATTGCAGCCTTCTCCAAATCATGAGTGGGATAATTCCTTTCATGGTTCTTCAGTTGGCGTGAGGCATACGCCACAAGTCTCCCATGTGCATCAGTACACATCCTAATCCCGTCCCACAAGCATTGTAGTATATTGCAAAGCCTCCACACCCTGAGGGTAGAGTCAAAACTAGAGATGAGACCAGTCGAGTCTTCAATTCATTAAAGCCCTCCTTGCATTGCCAGTTCCAAATGAAAGGAACCTCCTTTTGTGTCAATCTGGTCAAAGGTGTTGTAATCTTGGAGAAATCCTATATGAACCTTCTATAATAGCCAGCCAAGCCTAAAAAGCTTGTGATCTCTGTCACGGTCTTGGGTCTAACCCAACTACTAACTGCCTCAACCTTGGCTGGGTCCACTTTAATTCCCTCACCTGAAATGATGTAGCCAAGGAATGTGACCTCTTCTAGCCAAAACTCACACTTAGAGAACTTCGCATACAGTTGATGTTGTCTCAAACTCTCTAACACCATTCTCAAATGTGTCTTGTGAGTTTGCACATCAGGGGAATATACCAGCACGTCATTAACAAATACCACAACAAATTGGTCCAGGTAGGGTCTGAACGCCCTATTCATCAAATCCCTGAAAGCGGACTGGTGCATTCGTCAACCCAAATGGCATAACCAAAATCTCATAATGGGCATACCATGTATGAAAAATTGTCTTATGTACATCAGTTTCCTGGATACACAGCTGGTGATATCCCGACCTCAAATCAATCTTCGAGAAGACTAAAGCCCCTTGAAGCTGATCAAACAAATCATCAATGCTAGGTAGAGGATATTTATTCTTGACTGTAATCTAGTTCAGCATTCGATAATCAATACAGAGATGTAGTGAACCATCCTTCTTCTTCACAAATAGTATCGGTGCACCCCAAGGTGACACACATGGCCTAATAAATCCTCTGTCCAGCAACATCTAAAGCTGATTCCTAAGCTCCCTCAACTCTGCTGGTGCCATCCGATAAGGGGCCTTCGATATAGAGCTAGATCCTGGCACCAAGTCGATATGGAATTCAACTTCTCAGTGCGGTGGTATTCCAGGCAAGTCCTCTTGAAAAACATCAAGATATTCATGAACTACGGGTATATCTTGCAATCCTCATGACTGAAAAAGAAGACACTGTCACGCTTGCCAAATATCCCATGCATCCTCTAAATAAGTGGTGGTAGGCTTTAATTGCAGAAATTATCTTCTTCTGTTCTCCTGGTCTGCTTCCTTGCACAGCACACCAATCCTAACTTGGGCACTCGACCAGGACTCTCCTCTTGGCACAATCAATGATGGCTGAATGCTGCGCCAACAAGTCCATCCCCAAGATGATGTCATATTCTTACATATCCATCACACTCAGACTAGCTCTGAAATCATGGTCCCCCAACTTCACATTGACTCACCACATCAAGATGGATGGCCAATCTAGCTAGTTGATCCCCAACCTCAGCAGCAAAGGACATAGAGATAAAAGAAAAAGAACTTCTCGAGTCAAACAGGACTCTAGTCGTACGATCAGCCGCAAGAAAGGAACCTAAATATCACATATAATATCCATCAATAACAACACAATACTACAACAACAACAACTACTACAACCACATAATGAGATTACCAGATACAGTAGTGCATTAAAGGGAAAGGTAACAATTCATAACATGCATCTATTCCTTACCCTCTATCACATCCCCTGATGGACCTACATCAGGAGCAATTATGGAGAACACTCGCCCCATAGTTGGCTGATACGGTGTGTCCCCAACTGGCTTTGCAGGATCAGGGCAATTTCGCTGAATGTGCCCGAACTTTCCATAGTTGTAGTAGACCATCTTCTCCGGATTCCACTGCCAATGGTAACATTGTGCTACTACATGCCCTGGACGCCCATAGATAAAATAGGATTTCTTCTTTTCTGGGCCACTACTTGAACCAACCTGATTGTATCCAGCTCCTCCCCTAGCTATAGACTCGACGCACTCCTTCCTTTTCTTCCCAGAGCTCCCAGAACTGCTTGAGCTCTACTTCCCAGAAGTAAAAGACCATGGAGCGAACGCCTTCTCCTTGGCCTTGGGGTGATCTTCTAGGAACAACCTACGGTCCTCCTCATAAAGGGCTGCCAATTCCATTTCCCTAGTCAAAGTGGGGTACTCGTAGCTTAAGACCCTCGATCTGAGTGCCAGAGTCAGTCCCTCCACAAACTTCTTGGCTCTGCGTTTCTCGGTGTCAAATGTTGATGAGAACTACACTAATAAAGTGAAGGTCGCCTTATATTCAGCTACCGTCATGCTACCTTGCTTCAGGTTTCTAAATTCCCTGTCAAGTCGATCTCTTTCATATTCTGGGAAATACTTCTCGTAGAAGGCCTCTCGAAAATCCTCCCACGAGATCATCAACAAGTCAGCATTAGGGAACTTCATATGACGGGTGGCTCTCCACCACTGGTCAACGTCTCCCTTACACTGAAAGGTAGACAATCGAACCCACTTCTCAGCTAGGCACTCCATGCCCTCCAAGACCTTCTCAACCTCAAGAAGCCAGGCCTCATAATCTTCTAGCTTGCCCTTGCCATCAAAAGTCAACAAGCTCAAATGGCAGAATTGCTTAAGCTAGGGGTCTGCCTTGGTCTCATCTGTGTTGTTCCTGATGAAGGTCTGAGCAAAACCCTACATCATGTGGCTCAGCTCCTGTCGAATGCCTCTCTAACCACTATCCTGCTCCTCACCAGAACTTACTATGGGAGTCCTGCCTCTTCCACAACCTCTCAGCAGCATATTGCTGCCACCACAATCAAACAAGCAAACGTACAAGTCAGGTGCAATGATCTCATGCAGATTATGTAGTTCAACTTAAGCCATAGTGCCAGACACCCTAAGCTGTTGCACTTAGTGAACCTAAGCTCTGATACCACTCTGTAATGCCCCTACGCTACACAATAGTACATGAACTACCCAAATGCAACTAATTGAGTCTAAAATAACAGAATTAAATAAATAAAGCTAAACACCCAGTCTTGTGTGCGGCGAAAGTGGCTCAAATGCGATGCACTAGACAAGACTGCACTTAGTCCTGAGTACCTGAGACAAGGCAAAAGAAAACCAAGCGTGAGTGACAGGAATGTCACCTAGTATGCGCCCCAAGAGAAACAACAAAACCGATGGAAAACTTTGCATTGCCTGAAAACCTCGAGAAGCCGCAACCATCGAAAAGGCAACACATGCGGTTCGATAAAAATCAATAGAGGATACAATTTCAAAAACATTCTTTTCTTTTCCTTTTCAAAATCTCATGCTCATTAACAAATCCTTATGCAAAAATAAGGAAAAACCATTTCCATTTAGTTTCCCAGCCCAAAGTACCATTCTATCCATTAATACAAATCACAACAAATCAGGGCTCGGAACTAGTTCAACACAAATCTCAATTCATGCCTCAAAACTGGTCGCATCACCCTGGCCATAGGCGATCGACCTGGCCACAAGCAGTTGTCGATGTTCCATCCCCAACCACACTGTAATGCCATAGTGAACTACCCCACGTTGGAGTTCAACTGCCACGACCACAGCCTCAAAACATACCCTCATTGGTACAAGCCCGGAGTGCGTCTTCATGATGCCCTGGTGCCTAAGCACCTGCGGACACTAACCCTAGACTCGACCAACACCGGCACTGAGGGTAATCCAGGTCTACCGTACCTCGGGTCCTACAGTACCACCACAGTCTCGAAGCTCCTACCTCCGACCGCAACTCGGCAACCACAACCAAGGACACGTCCTCGACATATCTAGAGGTCACACTACCCCGGTCGGCAAGCCCCGATCTAATTGTGGTTCCTACAAATCTCAGAAATCTCTTTTAAAACATATGCAATTTCTCATTTCAAATCATTTGGCAAAACCAATTTTTATGCATAAAATTCTTTATAAATCTCACACATTAAGTGTCACATTTCTCATCTATGGTTCTCAAACCAATCATTTACATTGGCATCCATTCATGGTCATTGTACCATGCATTCACCCCTGACATGGGTCCACATGTACTCTACATATTTCATGTTTCACAATTCATGGAAAGCATAATTGAAACAACATGTTTGCATGCAACATCTCATGAATCATTTCTATGCATCTCATACATTTATCATGCATTTATCTCAATTTATTTACATTTTTCAAGGCATTTCTCAATATGGTTCTGGGTCCTGATTCGGCATACCGAATAAGGTCCGGTCAACCAAGAATCCGTTATTTGATCGATCGAAATATTTCACTACTCTGAATCTCTATCAGTTTTATCAGTTCCCTGCCAGAACGGTCGATCGAAATCATCCAATCATCCAAAATTCCTTGATTCGGTCGATCGAATTACCCTCGGTCATCCGAATCAGTGGCCCAGGGAACCCACCTGGAGGAATTTTGGTATACCGAACCCAGTTTGGCATACCATTTTCTACGATTATAGAAAACATCATCATCTGATGCCGTCTCTTCTCCCCAAAGTTGGAGTGAGGGGTAGACCCATCTAATCTACCACTTAAATCACAAGTAAAAAAACATGGGTTGTAGACCTCTATGTCTACTTCAAAATCCCTCAATCCAAACACAAAACCATTAAGCATGTTGTTCTACAGAAATTCATAAAGACATGAAGCTCATACGAGATTACTATAGCATACCTCCAAAATACTAGCAAAATCCTACAAAACAACCATGAATCAACATGATGTCATCATAAACACGTTATACATCTCATTCCCAACATTTTCCCTATTTTTGCATGATTTCTACATCATTACCTATGATTTATCACTTAACTGAGGAAAGGAGGAAGGAGGGGGAAATGCATACCTGGCTTTGACAAGGCCCTACGTGCCCATGAGTTCTAGTGATACTCGACACCGGCCTCCCCCGCTCGCACGATCTCCTTTGATGTACGATTCGCCTCCCACCTCATGGCTCGCTTCCGGCCTCCGCACTCTCTCCGCTTTCTCCTCTTCCCCACCATGCTCCATGCCTCCCTTTATCACCACCTCCTTGCCAACCATTCCCTTGGAATCTCGCCAACCAGATGTCAGCCTCACTACTCTGAAGGGGACAAGACGAGCAGCCCTTCCGCTAGGCCTCTCAAGTAGGAGGAGATGGGGTCATGGGCGTGGAAAGGAAAGGGGCTCAAGTCTCACACATGGTTGGACTCCTTGACCAAACTCAATTCTCAAGTGGGTTTCACCCTCAAGCGTGGATCCCATGGTGCACATACTAATCCACAAGGCCAAAGAAGTCACACTACAAGGGAAAACCAGGAACAAAATTGCACTGGGAGAGACCACAATCGACAAACACAACCATGATTATCTATTAATAAACCAAATTCAACTAACAGAGCAAATTCAATGGTTTTACAATAAATGGAAGATCAAGCATAGATGTTACAATATTTGATAATAGATTTGTAATGGATATTTTGTGATCATAATTTTTCAAATTATACCGTTTTAGTAGCTCGCTGCTACATGGACTGGCAACTAGCTGATGTGGTAGATATCTTATCATTTAGTTACATGGAATGGTCACTTGCTTCAGCTAGTGATGGTCTCAAGTACTCCAGTGGCTCACAGAGCATCTATAGTTATAGCCTGGCTTCCAAGACCACATACCCTCAAGTGATGTCCAGCTAGTCCAATACCAAGGGCATGTCAGCTGCTCTTTGGTCAAAGGTCACATACAAAACACCAGCTACAGTGTAATTGAACCAGAGTCTTTGACCAAGGGCATGTCAGCTGCTTTTTGGTCAAAAGTCACAGATAAAGCACAAGCTACAGTGTAACTGTGCCAGAACCTTCGACCAAGGGCATGTCAGCTACTCTTTGATCGAAAGTCGTGTTTCAAGCTCCTAACAAAACATCAACTTACAATGTAACCGAACCAGAGCCTTCAACCAGGGGCATGTCAGCTGCTCTTTGGTCAGAGGTCACATACAAAGGACTAGTTGTAGTGAGACTGAACCCGAGTCCAATACCAAGGGCATGTCGGTTGCTCTTTGATCAAGAGTCACAAACAGAACATCAACTTGCAATGCAACCAAAACAGAGCCTTCGACCAAGCGCATGTAAGCTACTTTATGGGAGGAAGTACTGTTTCGAGAATGCATATTACGAATTGTCTTCCCAATGATGGTCAGTGCCCCTTCGTATAGGGAAGTGACATTCATCACATAATGGTGCCTACTAGATGACGACTATAGCATGGCACTACGCCATTTCATCTGACATTCCCCACAGTGGTGACGATCCAGGGTGCACTGATACCTGAATAAGTTCCCCCTTGGAAAATTCTTGTGGCTAAGCAGAAGGTCAGACCTCCCTTTGCCTCTGAATTTTGATCCAATAGACGAGTTCAGGGCCCTTTTCTTTTACTTTGAATTTTCCAATCCATGGTTCGTTCCAATGGAACGAATCCTGGTGTTCATTTACATTTGAAATTTTCCTATCCACAGTTCGTTCCAATGGGATGGATCCTAGTGTTCCTTTTACATTTTGAGATTTTCCTATCCACGGCTCGTTCCAACGGGACGGATCTTGGTGTTCTTTTACATTTTGAGATTTTCCTATCCATGGTTTGTTCCGATGCAACGAATCCTGGTGTAATTTTCCAACCCACAGTTCGTTCCAATGGTACGGATCGTAGTGTTCCTTTTCTTATGTTTGAATTTTCCTACCCATGGCTCGTTCCAATGGAACAAATCCTGGTGTTCATTTACAATTTGAATTTTCCAATCCATGGTTCGTTCCGATGGAACGAATCCTGTTGTGATTTTCCCATCCATGGTTTGTTCCGATGGAACGAATCTTGGTGTTCATTTACATTGATTTTCCTATCAACGGTTCGTTCTGATGGAACGAATCCTGGTGTTATTTTCCCATCCACGGTTCCTTCCGATGGAACGAATCGTGTTGTGATTTTCCTATCCATGGTTCGTTCCGATGGAAGGAATCCTGGTGTGATTTTCCCATCCACGGTTCGTTCCGATGGAACGAATCTTGGTGTTCATTTACATTGATTTTCCCATCCACGGTTCGTTCCGATGGAACGAATCCTAGTGTTCATTTACATTGATTTTCCCATCCAGGTTTCGTTCCGATGGAACGAATCCTGGTGTTCATTTACATTTATTTTCCTATCCACAGTTGGTTCCAATGGAACGAATCCTGGTGTGATTTTCCCATCCATGGTTCGTTCTGATGGAAAGAATCCTAGTGTTCATTCACATTTGATTTTCCCATCCACGATTCATTCCGATGGAACGAATCCTGGTGTCTTTTGATATTTGAACTTTCCTATCCATGGTTCATTCCAATGGGACGGGTCCTGGTGTGTTTTCCCTATCCATGGTTCGTTCTGATGGAATGAATCCTTGTGTCTTTTGATATTTGAACTTTCCTATCGGCCCTTACACTTCTCAAAATGTTTCTGAATGCTCATTTTTGATGGTTTATTTGCATGTAAGCCCCTGCATTCTTCTGAAACTCGCTGGAAAGTTATTTTTGTTGGTTAAATTGCACTTTAGCCCACATGATTCTCTGAAACTTTTATGGATGCATGTTTTCTCTGGTTAATTTGCATTTAAACCCCTAGACTTATTTGAAAACTTCACTGAAACATGTTTTCTTTGGGTAAATTGCATTTTAACCCTCAGACTTTACTGAAATTCTTCTGGATGCTTTATTTTGCTGGGCAATTTGTAGTTTAGCCCCTGTACTTCATTGATTTTACTCTGATTGCCTGTTTTCAAGGGTAAAATGACCATTTTGCTCCTGAAACTTCTTGGATCATTTCTGAGACATTTTTCTTGCATTTTTACCCTAATTTTATGCTGAATTGTTTTAAATGCATGCTTTAGTGGTAAAATTGCATTCAAACCCCTAAAGAACTTCATTCTGTCTAGGAATGCACATTTGGCCCTAGATTTCTTCATAATTGCATAGAATGTGTTTTCTTATGTATTTTTGATGATTTAGGCTTCTGAACATCTATTTTTCTCGAAATTAGGGCTTTTTACACAAAACACCCTAGACTTCTCATATTTGCATTCACACTTGCATTTTGCATGACTTTTCACATCTTTTTGTATAGATTTTCCCATCATTTCTTCCCGGCATATGTTTTCCTAACTTGATTCCGGCTTGGTTTTCTCCCCGTTTTCTATGGTTTTCACTTGTTTTGGTTTTCCATCGCCTGAGGGCATACAGTAAAAGGCTTGTCAAAGCCGACATTGTCCCAAAATGAGGATTATTTTCCCCTTTTTGATTTTCTCGGATTTATCCTAATTTCTGTTGTTTTTCTAGACGCTTTCCGAGAATTTCACGATTTTCACGATTTTTCTCATCACCCAAGGGCGTATAGTAAAGCGGCATTCTCAATTCCTACATTTGACCCTCGGATTAACGTTTTCCCTTTATTTCATTTCTTCTCTTTGATTTGGCATGTTTTCAATCATCTTCATGCGTGAACATATAGAATAAGCAAGCATACATTTAGCAGACCATTGACAGTAGGAAACCTAGAAAGACCGAGTTTTCTCGGGCATATGGGGGTGCCTAACCCCTTCCCCATGCGTAACCAGAATCCTTACCCTTTCTCTAGCCAGCATTCATTTATGCATTGTCCATTAGGCACAGATCACACATGCATTCTCCATTTTGTTTTATTTCTTGATTTTCTTGTGTTTTTTTTGTTTTCCTTGTCTTTCCATTAAAAGACTAGGTGGCGACTTGTTTCCTTATCCTTTTAGTCTTCCCTTGGTGTTTCCGGGTGTAGACACCCCAATTTTGAGCTCATTTGGCAGCAGGCTCCTCCGGTTGATGCTCTGGTCGCAACCACCAAAACCCTAGCTCACACAAGCCCAATTAGGTTCACACTAGCCCATATGACCTAATAAAACACTAAAAAGCAGTAAAATTCACTGAAAAATAAATAAAACACTTAATCCAGCTAAAATCCACCCAAAACCCTAATAAGAACCCTAATCAAACAAAATCCAATTAAATCCACTTAAAAATCCA
>JAMKQA010002605.1:0-18375 GCA_024699735.1 Posidonia australis
AGGTGCAGACATGCGATTGGTTTAGCATAGTGCATATAGTCTGGAGTCTGCTAGCCGCACACACAGGTTCCTGGTGGTTGGATATTTTACTGTTTAGCTTTAGTTTTCCCGTAATTTAATTTGTTTAAATTATTGTAGAAAATTTGAGGTGTGACAGTAGCTTTTGGAACAGTAATTCCTTTACATTTCCAGAAGCTGAGTTATGACAACTTCTAACTAGAAACTAGCTTCTACATTTAGATTCAAAAGCTGAAGCTCTACCAAACGGACCCTAAGCCTATTTAAAGAGCTAGGAAACAGAATTCTGGTTTCTTCTTCTTCTTCCTTTGTGTAACACCCGTAAAATTCATTTTGTAATTATTGACATTTTAATGAATTTTATTCCTGGACGGGTGTTACTATTCCGAGGCCTGTTGTGTGGTTTTGTGCTTTCGGGCTTGGGCCTCGTGGCCTGGCTTCTATGGTGTGTTCTTGTATGTGATTGGCACTGTGCATTGTGGCATTGTGCTTGTGGGCCTGGGTGTGGGTCCACTTGGGGCCCGCGCTCATGAGCCGCTGGCTATGGTTGGTGGTTGAGTGGTTGGTGCGGGGAGTCATTGGTTTGTGCGTTGGAGTTGGCGGTTGGGCTGTGTGCGGCGAGGCTGGAGGGTGGCCAAAGTCTGGCTGATGTGCACGTGTTGGTGGGTAGGTGCACTGCGACCTCCTCCCCCGTGTATTTAACGCGTGCATGGGGTGAGTCCTCTTCGATACATTGGAGCCCCAACCTTCTTCCCTCCCTTCCTTTCCTTCCCTTTTTCCCCTTCCACTCCTTCTCCATCTTCTTCTTCACTCCTCCTTCCAGTATCGGGTGGGTGTAGGTGACAGAGAGAGCTTGAGAGTGGGAGACAGGAGGCGGTGGCTTGCGGCGGCTTGTGGTGGTGCTAGAGGCTCCGGAGCGACGTCCTTGGGGTCGTGGAGTGGTAGAAGACGTGCAGGGTCGCCGGAGTTTGTCGGAGTCGGTCGGAGATCGTCGGAGCTCATTTCAAGTACATATCTCCAATTTAATGTGTAGAAACCATGTAAAATGGATGCTTGATTTGAATATGTGCTTGTTTTTCCCACGTTCATGCATTAGCCCTCATATCTCCTTTGGACTGCATTCATTCACTAGCATGGCATCCGCGCCTTCCTCCTTGTGTCATAAATTCACTGAAAGTGCTGGAATGGCTCTTTGGAGCTCGTGGCTATGGTTTCCAGCCATGGGTTGCCGGAGAATCCATTTTTTGGCCGTGGAGGTGGGGAGAAAGGAGGAGCCATGTCCGGAGCCATTTCTTCACATGAGCACGGTCCATGGCACCCAAGCAAGCTTACCTAGCATCCACAAGCACATAGGATTGCATGCATTTAGCCCAGCATCACGATCAAACTTGTAGTCTGAAAAAGAGTACCTGGGACGTACCAACCAGGCTCACCAAGGTGGAGTACAAACCTAGTGCACCTTCTAGGAGCACCAGGTTAGCGCATCAGGCTGGCGCACCTTCCTAGCGCATCAGCCTGGTTTCGGGGTGCAAACAGTGGTTTTCACACCTTGATTTGCATACTCTCTCGGTTGCTTTTGGCTCTGTTGTGTTTATTCCTCGATATATCCTAGCCATGCCTGCATAATTTCATTATCATACACCCTAGATAGCACAAACTTTGCACTTAGTAAAGCAATGGTGCTTACTGCACGTTCTCATATGAATTGGTCGCCGTTTTGGGCTTCATCTATGCAACTTCTTTGCTTTGATTTGACTGAGTAGTAGGACATGACTGCAGTGTTGTTAGGGATGGAGCCTCGACAACTGCTTGTGGCCAAGTCAGTCGCCTGTGGCTAGGGTGATACAACCAGTTTTGAGATATAGATTGAGATTTGTGGTTGAGCTAGTTTCCAACATTGGTTTATTGTGATTTGTAATAATGGAATGAATTGTGTTTTGGGTTGGAAGTCTAGATGAAAATGCTTTCTTGATTTGTGCATAAAGACTTACTTTTGAGCATGAGATTTTAAAAAGGAAAAGAAAAGAAAGTTTTTGAAATGACATCTTCCACTGGTATTACCGAATTATGTGTGTGGGCTTTTTGGTGTTTGCAGTTCCTTGAGTTTTCCTAACAATGTAGAGTTTTTGCCGATTTTACTGTTGTTTTGGGGCACGTATTAGGTGACATTTCCGTCATTCACGCATAGTTTTTGGTTGCTTTGTCTTAGGTGCTTAGAGGGAGGTGCAGTCTTATCTGGTGCATTGGTTCAGAGCCACTCTAGCTGCACACAGGTTTGGCTCCATCCACAAGTGTTACTCGACGATAGGGTTACCATGTTACAACATATGCCTAAAGATATTTGAGGTCTTGTGACGTCTATTACTCTGACGATAGCTTATTTGGAAATGATTGTGCAACAGTTTGTTGAATCTGACAAAGCTAAGGTAGGTGCCTTAATTCATATGTTCACTTCCATGCTCTGTATAGAAAATGGAAATGTAAGAGAATACATCATGGCTATGCAAAATATTGCAGGAAAACTGAATGATTTCAAGATTACCATTTTAGATTCTTTTTTAGTCCACTTCTTCTTGCAGACACTATCGCTTGAATATGACATTTTTAAGGTCTCCTACAACACATGTAAGGATGAATGGTTAAACAATGAATTCATAATCAAGTGTATTCAGGAGGAAGAAAGGTAAGCTGTTAATCCATTGGTTAATAAGATGAATGTTGTGAATCAGGTTTGTCATAGATCAAGAGGTCACACATTTAAAGGAAAGAAAGTCCAAAAAAATTACGAAAACAAGCACAAAATTAGTTTAGCCAACAAGCCTATCACTAAGAAAAGGTTCTATTTCTACAAGAAATCTGAGTATTAAAAGAAAGAATGCGTGAAATATAAGAAACGAATTGAAAAGAAAAATTAAGGTAATATTATATCTATTGTAAGTGAAGAATCAAATTTAACTTCTATTCCTAGTACTAGCTGGTGATTTTAAGTGGCTATTATTATTGTAGACACCCCGATTTTGCAGTTACTTGGCAGTAGGCTCCTCTGGATGATGTTCTGGTTGCGACCATTAAAACCCTATCCCACTTAAGCCCACACAAGCCCATTCCGGCCCACACTAGTCTACTCTAACCTAATTAAAATTAAAACCAAACAAAAAACATTAAAAAAAAACATCTAAAACCCAAAATTAATCAAGTGAAAACCCTAATTCAAGTCAAAATTAAATAAAAACTACTTTAACCACTTAAAATCCAATTAATCAAGTGAAAACCCTAACTCAAGTCAAAATTAAGTAAAATCCACTAAGCCCACTTAAAACCCAATTAATTAAGTGAAAACCCGAATTAAAGTCAAAATCCATTTAAATCGTTTAAAACCCTAATTAATTAAACTAAAAATCCTAATTAAAATCCAAAAATCCTAATTAAAAATCCAAAACGTAAAACCATAAAAACCCTAAAATAATTAAAACCCTAATTTTAAAACCAATTAGTTAAACCAAAATCAAAATTAAATTAAAATCATAAAACCTAATTAAGAACTTAAAAGCAAAACCCTAAAATCCATAAAAATCCCAAAACAAAATAAAACAAGAAATCTAAAATAATTAAAACCTTAATTTTAAAACCAATTAACTAAACCAAAATCAAAATTAAATTTAAATCATAAAGCCTAAATTTAAAAAAAAAACTTAAAAGCAAAACCCTAAAATCCATGAAAATCCCAAAATAAAAATAAAATAAAAGCCTAAAATAATTAAAACCCTAATTTTAATACCCTAATTAAACAAAATCAATAATTAAAGAACCAAAATCCTAAAATCCTTAAAAATCTGAAAACACAAAAAAACCTAATTTAAAGAAAAAACCAACTAATTAAATCACAAAATCAGAAATTTAATTTAAAACATAAAACATAAATAAAAAGCTTAAATTAAAACCACAAAATCCAAATAAAAAAAAAACTTAAAATCAGAACCCTAAAAATCCTAAAATTTCCAAAAAAAAAACCCCAAAACCTTAAGCCCATTCGCTGGCCCAATAAACTCAATACCCCATTTAAAATCTTGATCAACAACTTTAGAAAACCCAAAAACTAATTCCAGCGAGCCCATGAACTCCAGCGATAGCTCCGATGGGATCCCGAGAACTCCAAACCAAATCTTCTCCTCCTCATGATCTCCAACAGCCCCTACCAGCTCACGCGAGCATCGTGCGGTCCTCAGCCATCGGGGAGGAAGATCGACGACTCTGGAGGCCATCGTCGGGGTATAAAGCCCGTCGTCGGCGTAGAGCTCGGGGAGCTCTTTGGACTACCATTGGAAGCCTTCCTCTCGAACCAGAGAAACCCCAGAAAATCCTTGACTTTCAGAGCACCTCCTTCAACCATTTTTCGCAACCCCGACCTCTAGTTATCTACGCTAGAGAAACCACTAGAGGGACGTCGCCAGCGAGCCTCACCGGGAGAACAGCAGCCAGGTACTCCCTTCCCCTTTTCCTTCCATCTAGAGCATCCCCATTAAGCCTAGAAGACTTCCCTAGTCTTTTAGTGGTGTTTTACCGGAGGGGTCACCCCTGTCCGCCGTCGTTGTCGCCTCCGGTGGTGGGTTCACCACCACCGGCGAGGTCCCGGGCCTCTCGTGACTTGGCATAGCCCCCGGGCCTTTCCTTCTCCCCTCCCCTATTCCTCCTCCTCCTCCTTGAGATATTATCACTTAGGGGAGGGCCCTCGGACGCCTGAAAATGTTCCATGGCTTTGCCATCGACCGCCTCTGCGTGAAATCCCTCGGGGCGCTCCGGTCACACCCGTGTCAAACCAACACCTTTGAGAGCCTCCCTGTGGTCCACCGAGCGTCCCACGACTGTCGCTCGAGCGCTCCCTCCGCTGCAACGTCATACCCACCACCATCACGATCGTCGTCGGAATCTGGGATGGGTAGCGCACCTCAGGCCACCACAGCCGAGCCCGATGCCTCGAAGAGCTCCGTCGTGTCTCCTCCAAGCTCCCCGACCCTCTGTTCGCCTCTTGGACACCTGCGGAACTGCCGTCTGTGGAGCTTGCCGTCGCCAGAGAAGAACGGTTGGGGCGTCGTCGACCCGTCGTTCCAGCCGCTGGATGGATCATCGACGCTGATGGATCTCTCCCTCTCCTCTTTTTCTTGCTTTCTTCACCCTCCGATGAGGGATCATTCACCGGGGAGGTCTTGGATGGCCTCCCTAGTCCTTTGTCACCGGCGATCTTTGAATCGCCAGCGGTCACCGTCTTTTTTGTATTTTGTATTTTTTCCTTTTACTTTTTCCCCCTTTAGTTTTAGGTAGTTTGCGTTTGAGTCCATTTTTATTACTGATGAGTCCTTTTGTTTATGTTCAAGTCCCTGGTATTTTTAATAAGCCTTCAGTTTCTTTATTATTGTTGTAAATATTACATGCTTTATCCTGTTGCACTTTAATTTCATTATCAGTTCTGTGAGCACATTGTTTCTCACAATTAAACCCCTACATCCATGTTTTCTTTATAATTAAGTCCTGAACATTTACATTTGGCCCCTGGAACTCTTTAAAATGAACTGTTCCTGTGAAATTTGTATTTTAGACCCTAAATGATTTTAAAATCACACTGACCAGCATTAAAATTGAATTTTTATCACACTTAAGTCCTGATCTTTTGCAATAAGCCCCTAGAGTTCTTTATAATGAATCCTTCTTAGGAATTTAGCATCCTGAACCCTAACAAACTTCATAATTACACTGATTATTATAAAAACTCATTTTTTTATCGCATTCAGGCCCAGAAATTTTGCATATAAGTCCTGGGTTCACGTCAAACAATTCCTGAGCACAGGAAATTTACATATAGACCCTTAGATTAGTTTTAAATCCATCATTTAGGGTTTTAAATGTTTTCTTGCATATTTCAGATATTTTTCACTCATTGCATTTCACATTTAGCATTTAATCATAGATTCCATTCAAAAATCATGTTTTCACTGTGAATTGATCTTTAGTGTCACATTTTAATCACATTCGCACTTATATGTGAATTTTGTACTTTAGACCCTGAGTTTTCAGGAAATTACCCTAGTGCATTTTTCACACATCTTAATGCTACATTCACATTTGATCCATCATTTGCATGTTAGAATAGAAGTCATGAATATATTTTTGATCCAAATTCTCATCCTTTTGTGAGTTTTGCATTTCAGCCCTCGTGTTTGTTCTTTACTGTGTTTACATCATTTTATGGTTTTTAAGATCTCATCCTTTTCACATTTTTCTCACAAGCAACATTTTCTTGACATTTTTGCACTTTTGACATGAATTAGATCATGCATCATCCCTATACATGTATTTATCACATTTAGCCATCCAAATGACCAAATTGCCCCTAGGCCACCAATTCATGCACCTACATGTTAGTCTTTGCACTCAGTCTTGCATAATCCTTATCCAAGTCCTCCTTTAGCCTTTTTTACACATTTAAGCACTTATTCATCCATTTCATATGGTTTTCATCACATTTGCGCATCAGTCCCTCCTTTTTAAGTGAGTTTGCACCTCATGTGTTTCTTTCTTGGATTTTTTTCTTGACTTTGTTTTCAGAGTTCCTCGCCCTACATTCGATTTGATTCTCTTTAATCCTACATTTCAGTTTTTTTTATTTGATTTGGATTTCATCGCCCGATGGCGTACACGAATTGACCGAAAGGCCCACATTGGCCCATTTGCAGATTATTTCTCCCCTTTGATTTTCACATCTTTTCCCACGATTCCGAGGACTTGGGTTGACCTTGCTTTTTACCTTTTTGATATCATTATGGTTTTCCGAGGCATTCCTTCAAGCAACACTGTCATTTCATGTGATTTTCTTTGCATGGCGTCATTTGTCTGTTTTATGTTGGTTTCTTTGCATTTTTTTCCCATTCAGATCTCCATGGTGTTTTCTGCACTTCTAATGATTTAGGTCAGTTGTATTTTCGATCCCTTTAACACTGGTGTGATTTTATGAGTCATTCTTTACAGAAACATTGTCATTTTATGTGAATTTCTTCACATGCCCAAGTTTGCCTGTTTTACATTGACTTCTTCGCAATTTTTCTATCTTGATTTCCACAATGTTTTTCCATGATTCTGGTGACCCGAGTTGTTCGCATAGTTGATGTTTTTGAGGTCTGTATGATTTTTTGAGCCTTTCTCGCCGGAAACTTCGTCATTTCATGTGATTTTCTTTGTCTTGTCATATTTTGTGATTTCATCATTTCATGTGGATTTCTTCGCAGCTTTCGCATACCATCGTGTACATCCATCTAGTCTTGTCATGGCAGTCACATTAGCATGTTCAAAGCACGATCTAGGTTTGGCAAGCGTTCATCCAGCCTTTAGCAAGCGGTTTAGACTAGAAAGACCGAGTTCCTCGGGTGTACGAGGGTGCTTAACACCTTCCTCGTGCGTAATAGGAATCCTTACCCATCCTCTGGTTAGCAGACATCCAGCCTTCACATATGCATCTTATGCATTCAATCTTTTGTGGTTTTTCTCGTCTTTCCCTTAAAAGGCTAGGTGGCGACTCCTTTTCTATTTGTTTTATCCTATCTTGCGCCTTCGCCATCTTGGCATGGCTGTGATCTCCTCTCTCTAGCGCGACTCCACGCCGGACCCTTGGGTTGGCATGGTTACAATTATATTCCATTTTTTTATAGAAACTTAATATCTGTAATAAAGTTAGTTAAAGACAATTATATTACTTTGTTTAATGCTTCTAGATTGTCTTTAATAAAGTGAAATATTCCCAATGCTATAGATGTTATTAATGGAATATTTAAATTGAATGTCTCTGATAGTTATGAATCTACAGTATCTCTAGTATGTACTAGTCAAAGGAACAGGGTAAGTGACACTTCAAGCATTTTGTGGCATAGAAAATTAGGACATGTATCCCAAAAAAGGGAGGAAAGATTTGTGAAAGATGGTCTTTTGAGATAATTAGATTTTACTAATTTTGATACTTGTGTTGATTGTATAAAGTTTAAAATAACCAACACATATAGGAAACATGTCACAAAATGTCAAGCTACTTTAGATTTGATTCATACTGATATTTGTGGACACTTTAGCCTATGTTTTATAGGCTAGAAATATTTTGTTACTTTTATCAAGAACTATTCTAGGTATATGTATATTTACCTCATTCATTAAAAATCTGAAGTCCCTTTAGTTTTTATATATTTCAAATTGAAAAGAGAGAAACAATTAGGAAAACTTATTAAGATAGTCAAATCAGATAAAGGTGATGTGTACTATAGCTGACACACCGAGATGGGATAGATTCATGGACCATTTATGTAGTTTCTTAAGAAAAATGACTTAGTACCTCATTACACAATGCTAGGCATACCCAACATCAATAAAGATACTGAAAGTCAAAACAAAGTGCTTAAGGAAATGATTAGGGCTATGATGAGTCATTCGATTTTACTAGTTTCAATGTGAGTTGAAACTTTAAAGACAACAATACATATATTAAATAGGGTACCTACTAAATCCGTAGAGAAAACTCCCTTTGAGTTATGGACCAACAAGAAATCCTATTTTAGTTACATGCACATCTAAGGATACCCAACTAAAGCTAAAATCTACAACTCACTTGAGAAATCATTGGATTCAAGGACAATCAGTAGATACTTCATTGGTTATCTTGAGAGGTTGTGAGGTTATAGATTTTACTGTCTAACACATACCACAAGAATAGTTGAAACTAATAGAGTTGTCTTCTTAGAGGATAGTTGTGTTAGTGGGAGTATCCTTAGGAATTATGTTTATGAAGAATCTTAGGAAGATATTATTATTCCCAATCAAGTTTTTGAGGAAAATAATGTCTATCTTTGTAACGCCTCTCATTTTCCACAATAATTTAAAACAAATTAAATTATGGGAAAATTGAAGCTAAACAAAAAATATCTAACTATGAGGAAACTGTGTGTGCGGCTAGGAGACTCCAGACTATATGCACTACGCTAAACCAACTGCATGTCTGCACCTGCAAACCAAAACCATAAGGAAAATACATGAGTGACAAGAGTCACACAGTACGCATCCCACGAAAACCGCGGAAAGCAAATTATAATTACTTTTCTTTTAAAATTCATTTTGCAAATTATTTCCTCAAAACCTCACAAACCAGGCGCACATCAGCCAAAACCACAATCGGGGCTCTACTAGCCCAAAACCAAAAGCAAAGGTACTCAATGGCCAAAACCACACAGTGAGTTGGGAAGCCCGGCGCCAGGTAACCAACTCCGGCTACACGCAGTCCGTTGAAGAGTGACCACAACGTTCTGCACTGCCACAGTGACGACCACCCTGTGCAGGAGCGTTCACCGTCCCGCGATTCTCCCTCCCTAGAGAACCCTCAAAAGCCAACCCCTCTTTGGGAAGGTTGTCCTGTCTCTCAGGACACTACCAGCTACGGGACACGTGTCCCACCTGCACTGGCCACCACAGGGTCTGCCTCCTCACGGCGTCCTCCACACACGGTGCTCAGGAGGGAGTGTCATACCTCCACACCCGACGACACCTGAGCCTCAGTGCTCACAGCGACAGCAGGAGTATCATACCTCCCCGTCATGCCACAAGACACCTCAACCCGCGAATCACAACTCTAGCCTTAAGACGACAGTCAAAGAGTCTCATACTTCTAGGACCCGACGCCCTTCAGCCTTAGGTATCTCGACCCCCGACCTCAACCAGGGAGTCGTGCCTAACCACCCGAGAATGTCGTCACATTCCCTGTCCCGACGATACGGTCCCCCACTATCTCGGCCCGTACACAGAAAACCAAGAAAACATTTTCCAAAATAGGTCAACTATTTCCTTGAAATCCCTTTCCAAAAACCATTTTCATATTGTAACCATGCCGGCGACAGCCTCCGGACTTGGCTCGAAAGGCCAAATATATGAGGAGCGGCAAAGTCACAGCAAAAATAAAATAAAACTGCAGGAGTCGCCACCTAGCCTATTAAAATGGAAGACAAGGAAAACCATATAAATCATGCAAATAAGCCAATGGAAAGGAAGGGCTCAAACCAGAAAATGGGTAAGGATCCCTGTTACGCATGAGGAAGCTGTTAGGCACTCTCGTGCGCCCGATAAATCGGTCTTTCCATGGGTTTCTCGTTTACTTATATGAAATGTCGGCTTTTTAGCCTTTACTGTACGCCCGAGGGCGATATGCCATGTCATGCAAAGTGAGTGGTGTTTTATGTTAAAAATAAGGGTGCAGGGAGTGCTGGGTGTGTCCTAATGCTCAGAAGTATCACTCATATATCGGGTCAAATGTCGATGCAAAGATTTTTCATAAATAAGATCAAGGATCTAAGCATTTTGAGCGAATTTTCATCCTTGCTTTACTACATGCTATGTATGATCTAATCATGCATAAAAGGTTTGAAAATTGAGTTGGGTCTTCCTAGTGCATCAAGGAAGAAAACCAAGAAGAATGCAAAGGTAAATCAAGACAAGAAATCATGCTAAAAAACTATGCAAAAGCTGCTATGTGCTACTAAAAAACAGGCTGATGTGCCAGTTTGGTGCGCCAGACTGGTGCTCCAGTCTGGTGCACCACCTATGTGCTCCTGTGTGGGCTGGAAAGATGTGCCAAGGAAAATACCAGAAAGCCATGCAGTGCAATGTCATATAAATGCATTCCAGAAAGTTATGCAAGGTAAAGTCTTTGTAAAATGGAAAATATCCTTTAAAAAAAGAAAGAAATGCAAGTGTGAGAAGATTTATGGATCTTGCGCTCAAGGGCTAATAGCCTCACACAAGGCCACTTCTTACTCATGCTGAATGAAAACAACAAGGTTCATCCATGTTACTGGATCATGGGCTGATGCATAAATTGTCTATAAAGGAGTAAATGGCAATCAGCCTACCAGATTTTAAACCATGGACTGAATATCCAAAGGTGAAAACGACTTAGAAAACAACATTATTTGTGGCTGAAATCATGTGTGTACAAATCATGAAATACCAGAGAATCATCACTGAAAGAATCAGATTTAAAATCATTTGGGAAAACATGCAGATGCGGATGCAGAAGAAGGTGATTTTGCTTCTCTGATCAGTCTGGTACACCCGAATGGTGCGCTAGAGTGGTGCTTTGATGTGGTGCGTCACTCTAGTGCGCCATGTAGGTGCTCCAGAATGGTGCTCCCCAAAAAGTTGAATCAGACTGCAGTTTGATTCAAAATTCTGGTTCAGATTCAGAGACAGGTGATTTCTTTTTTATTAAGTCAATTATGCAAATGATAGAAACCGAAATATGATGAGATGAAAATGAACAGAAACCTTTCTTTTTATTTGATTAAAAAGCAAAATAAATCATGGGTTTATAGTAGAAATGCTTATACGAAATCCTGAAGAACGTGTATGAGAAGATAAACCTGACAACCATATGCAAGATGAATACATAAAGAACATGTCTATTGCATATTCTAGCATGCATGTGCATGAAAACAAAGATTTCTTATGCAAAGAAACAAAAAGAAAGACTATTTGCAGGAACATTAAGGTGCAGAATTTTCTATTTAGATTGTATATGCAGAATATCTTATCATGTAATTCATGTAAGCAAGAAGAAGAGGAAGATCAGTTCATATGAAGGCATGGCATATATTATCTAATATCTGAAGTAAGTAGAAACAAAAGAATGCATGGAGGACCTACCATGTCCAAGATGTTCCCTCTTGAAATATCAAAGATAATAAGATCCCTTGTTGCTTTGGAAGGGCTGAGGATTCTTCAAAATGCAAAGGAATGCTTGGGAAAACGAGACTGGCTTGCATTAAACAGTAGATAGCTCAAGATGATAAGATCAGTTCTCAAGGTCAGATCATCAAGGGGGTGATCATCAAGGGGTCCCAAATGGATGCCTATGGGTGTCCTTATATAGGAAGTTCTCAAAGGTAACCCCTTGAGAATACAAGAAGCCTTGTAAACGAAAAGCTTGGGAAGATTCCATGGCATATTCGTTGGCAAAGGTTACAAACATGGGAGGTGGAAAGCTAGCAACCAGTAGCCTGAAAAGGGGCTGTGCGCCAGCTTGGTGTGCTAGATAGGTGCGCCAGATATATGCGCCTGGTTAGTGCTCCAGCTAGGTGTGCCACTGTAGTGCTCCTACTCGGTGCTCCTAACAGGTGCTCGACATTGGTGCTTTAACTTGGTGCTCTCCCCTACTTGTCTGAATTTCTAATCGGGCTGCAGGCCTGCTATAGGTTTGTGGTTGGTTTAGCTAATGGGATTAGGTTTGCCACATCCAAAGCAACATCTAGAAAGCTTATCTATGAGTCACCTCAAAATCGGGGTGTCTACAAATGCCCCTCCCTGAGCGAGGTCGAGGGACGAAGGGAACCAAGACCGATGCTCAGGTTTGACAAGATACCTCCATTTTGAGGTTACAAGAGGATGGTGTTTGTTGTAGGCTGTAAATCACTTATCCGGCGGATGCACCGAAAATCATGACTTGTTGCCAAATGCAAATGCAAATGCAAATGCGAAATGCGTGCAACTGCTGGTCTAAATGCTAGAAAGTGTGATGCCAATGCGAAAACAAATGCAAGAGCCGATCTTGAAAGCCGATGCAAAGTGGATGCTAACACAAGAATGGATGCTAGTGTTAAAATAACAAGGTAAAAGATAAAGAAATCCTGCACACAGAGGGAACCACTGGCAGGAAAATGATAAGTTGTCGGACTCATCAACTGGATTATTGAGGGTATCAACCTAAGGAGGCGAGATATAACAAGTCAATCAAATCTTGTCAACCTGATCGCCAGACAGTATGACGGTTGTCAACCGAGTAGTTGGGGATACCAGCCCAAGGAAGAGGGGTATGACAAACATATCATTTGTTAAACAAGAAGGCCCTGTCCGCACGGACCAAGGGCGAACAGAGAGATTTTGCGCCCACGAAAACTTGGAAGAGAAAGGACCTTGACTGCCCGACCAGAGGGTCAAACAACTGGATTCCGTGCCCTCGAAAACCAAGAAGAGAAAGGATAAGGACCATGACCGCCTGGTCGAAAGGTCAAGCAGCTAGATTTCTTGCCCGGGGAAATCCGAGAGAAGGGTTAGGACCTTGACCATCTGGTCAAAAGGTTAAGCTGCCGGATTTCCTGCCCAGGGAAATCCGAGAGAAGTGCTAGGACCCTAACCATCCGGTTAAAAGGTCAAGTTGTCAGATTTCCTGCCCAGGGAAATCCAAGAGAAGGGCTAGGACCTTGACCATCCGGTGGAAAGGTCAAGCTACCAGATTTCCTACCTAGGGAAATCTGAGAGAAGGCAAAGACATTGACCGACCGGTCTAAGTCAACAAGCTAGATTTCGCGCTCGCGAAAATCCAAGAGAAAGAAGGACATTGACCGACCAGTCAAAGTCAACAAGCTGGATTTCGCGCCTGCGAAAATCCAAGAGAAAAAAGGACATTGACCGCCCAGTCAAAGTCAACAAGTTGGATTTCGCGCCCACGAAAATCCAAGAAAAAGAAGGACATTCACCGCTCGGTCAAAGTCAACAAGCTAGATTTTGCACCCGCGAAAATCCAAGAGGGGCAAAGGACATTGGTCGCCCGGTCAAAGTCAACAAGCTGGATTTCGCGCCCGCGAAAATCCAAGAGGGGCAAAGGACATTGACCGCCCCGTCAAAGTCAACAAGCTGGATTTCGCGCCCACAAAAATCCAAGAGAAAGAAGGAGAAGGATCTCATCTGTTTGGAAGGAGAACCTGGAAAATCAAAACGATGATCCCTGAATTGTCCCCCAGGAAGGAAAATGGCAATGGTGCCCCGAAGGGCAGAACTGTCAATGTGCTGCTGATGCTGTGGTGCAGAAATTGGCATTCTTGCTGAGATGCATGTACAATCTCTTTTTGCTGGAATTTTCAACCAAATGTGGCATTGTTTGCAAAAGGTGAGGACTTATTTGCATTTTCCAAAACTTGAGGGCTTTATTGCAAACTTCCCAATCATGACAACTTTTTGATTGCTGTATTGTCATTGTGCTGTGACATTCGAGATTCTACTGTATATCAACAAATGTCTGCTTCAAACAAAACTTCCCACATCCTTTGTGGACTACTTTGCAAATTTGAGAAACATAGGGGGTTTTCTGCAAATTACCCCATCTGGTGCATTTTACGGGCCATATGATGGCCTTTCTTGACACTGTATATTCTGCTCTTGAAGTGCATGCTGTGAAGTGCTAGGGGCTGAAACGCAATTTTTACTGTCATTTTGCATTTCGAACCTTGACTATTATTTATAAGAGGGTCCCACTGGATAACTGTCATAACGGCCATTTTTTCATTTCTTCCTGCTTCCTGGGAATGCAAGGGGCTTATGTTGCTTGGCCTTTTACCTTGTCCTGTTATCATTTCTGGTTGATTTGACATTTTTTCCAAAGCCACTTATGCACACATATATTCTTTATTTTTCCTCCTTTAATGTGCATGACTCTTCTTTTTCTTCCCCATTTCTTCCTTTTCATACGAAACCCATTCCTCTCCCTCTTCATCTCCTCTCTTCTTCACCTTCCCCTATTCTCTCCACCCCTCTCATCCTCTCTCGGCAACGGCACGTAGGAGGTGCGCCGACGGGGTGCTCGTGGCTGGTGCAGGGATCCGACGCGTCGACGAGGTGCGGCTATGCGCGGCGGCAGCATGGTCGACGGCGGCATGGACCGTACTCTCCAGGATTGGCTGGACAGAGGCTCGCTGGCGGAGGTATCTCCTCTTCCCCTTGACCTCCCATTTTGTGTGCTTGCATTTCCCTCTTGTTTTGGGTGGTCGACGGCTGGATGGGCTCCAGCAGGCGGTTTGTGGCTTGGGCTCGGTGGTTGAAAACGCCGGTGGAGAGTGTGCGGGTCGCAGGGAGCGGTGGCCAACGGGCTGTGGTGAAGGCGGGCTAGCTGCAGATAGGTTTCGATGGTCTTAGCCACGCGGTGGCGGGTTGGCAATGCGGTGCTAATGGGTCGGCTAAGGTGAGTTCCGACGATGTTTCTAGTGGTTGATGGGGTGGCTGACGGCGGTGGCGGAATGGTTGTGTGGCGGTGATGGTGGGCTGAGGTTGTTGTAAGGCTGGTGGCAGGCTGGCCGTGAGATAGGTCGGACGTAGTGTGGGATTGGTTGTGTGGTGGTGACAATGGCAGGGAATGGGGTGATGGAAGGCTATGATGAAGGTTCAAGGTTTGGATAATACTCTGATTGCCGTTGCTATACCATACATGCCATTTATGATTTTTGTTGCAAACTGCTTTGAATCAAATTGCTGAACCATACTTGATAGCTTATCCAAAGTATTTCATTTTTGAAAATTTAACAAGAGAATATTGTCACATCAAACACTGAACTGCAATTGTACGCCTGTCTATACTTGCATTTTTTCCGCCATATGCCATAGTACTTTATTTAAATGCCATGCTCCTTCTATTTCGCCTGTTTTTGTCTATAATGCAATGCCTCACTCTATTTTGGATTCCGTATGTCATTGTCTTGCTTTTGTTTTAATGTAATATTTGCACTTTTGTAGGATGATCCAGTTCCTGAGGAAGGGATCCCACAGTCCTCACGGGATATGCCGTCTAGCTCTCGTTCCCGACGGCAGGGTAGTTCCTCGAGGTCACGTGCCTCTAGTAGCTCGACTCCTGCTGTCCCCGTTGAGGTAAGCTTAAACTGGAAGAAAAATATGTATATGAATTAGGTGTTTTATCTGACAAATGCATTTCAGGAGTCTGGTAATTTTGAGGGGCGGTTGCTGAGCGACCATCATATCTGCGAGAGTCCTGACTTTGGGGTAATTTCCTGCTTTGCTGAGCTTTAATTATAATTTGCTTTCTGACTTGGTATTAATTCTATTCTTGATATTTCAGGCTGGTGATACAAACCGGATAATGCAGTGTCACTGGGCCCCGATGTTAGACCACTTCCACCGCCTGCCCGAGTTTCTGCAGGATTTTCTCCTTCACCGATCCCCATTTGGTGGCTTACCACGCATTTCAGTCATACATGGCCATTACAACTTCTTCCGACCTGGTGGAGAGGTGGATGTTTGAGACGCACACCTTTCACTTTCCATTCGGCGAGCTGACCATCTTGCCCGACTAGTGGGCCCTGCTGACAGGCCTCCCCTTTGGTGACGAGCCGATCATAAGTGAGACTACTCATGGCCTTCACCTTGCTCCTGCACACCTGGGCCGTGTTCCTCCTAAGCCACCTAGGGGGAAACACATGATCACTGTGGGATGGTTGAGAGAGTGGGACCAGTTTTGGCCTCATCCCAAGCCTGATACGGACGAGGCAGACTTCATGCTGTGACACTTTTTGCTGGATCTACTGGCAATGATCTTTTGTGACATGTCTACGTACTGCATCCATGCTGATTGGTTAGCATACTTAACCAATCTGGAACATTTAGACCATTACGACTGGGCTGGCGCCAGTTACACTTGGCTGATTTGTGGGCTTGACAATGTAGTGAAGCTTGGGCGCCGCTCCTATGTGGGGCTATATCCTCTGCTGACTGTGAGTGTTTCTTCATTATTTTGCGAAACAAATTTCCTCTTTGATTAATGTCTGACCTCTGCCTGTTATTGCCAGTACTGGATTATGGAGCATATCACACGGGGGCATAGCTTTGGCCGCCTCTATGATGAGCTTTTACCTCTCCCTCGTCAGTGGGTCGAGCCTGACCATCGAGCTGCTGCTGGGATTTATAGTTATGAGTCCTATCGGTATTTGCTGGACTTTGTAGAACTCGAGGATGTAAGTTTTTTATGCTTTGGATTCAATTTCTGTATGCCTGCATTACCTGCTTTGCTTACAATTATCTGTTTCTGCCACAGGTTCACCTACGTCCGTTCTCCAGATATGATGGCTTTAACTGGGCACCTTTGAACTCTGGCCGCATGCTGAGGGACAAACAGGTGATGTTTTACTGTATGAAGAAGTCAGCATATTTTCTCCTGGGGCGCGTGAGGCACCAATTTCTGAATGAATTCTACATTCCTGCCCCTCCTCCTGCCGACATGGACTGCCCGGCCTTGACACTTTCTGTGGCCATAAGTCGGCATGCAGCAGCTATGGCTTCTCAGGACAGACATGTCCTTCAAGAAGTTAATTACACGGATTATCTGGCTTGGTACAGACGAGTCGGGAAGCCGTATCTGTTTGAGGAGGCTGTGTGGGATAGCCAGCGTGGGATGTGGTATGCCTTTGACTGGGCCAAGGTAAATTTACTGCAATTTTTGCTTAACACTTCTATGCATACAATCGAGATAAATCTGATACTGATTAAATGCACAGGGCTTCGAAGAACAATTTGGCGCCTTTTACGCCGATAACCGACAAAAGAGGGTATAACTTTTACTTTTGTAAACTGCCATTTTTTACAATATGCCTGACATATTTATAAATTTGCAGGAACTGCGTTGGCGCAATATTGTTTGGGTATTTCTCTCTTTTGCTCTTGCTATTCTTGCTTTTTGCTCAATAATTCTGGCTACTAACAGAAATCTTGATATTGCAGCAAGACTTCCCTGCCCATGAGGTGAATGTAGCTAGCAGTGGGGAATTCACTATGGAAGCGTCTGAGGAGGACCGTTCAGACACCGAAGTTTCCCAGAGGGTCCAGAGTTCTGTTGCTGCTGCTTAGTGGTCGCGTCGGATCACTTGACGAGACGCCCGTCTTTTGGCCAAGAGTTTTCAAGAGGCGTCGTCCAACAACGAAGGGTCAGACGAGGAATAGCCATTTTTAGTCTTTTTTGTAATAGTCAAGTCTTCTATTGGCACTAAAACATTGTAAATCTGTTTGAGATCTTTTATGACAACTCCAAATTCTGGAATGCACCCTTTTCCTTGGGTATTGTTCGTGCAAGGTGTATGAAATTTCTTATGCAGGTTGAAGAAAATGGCGTCGATTTGGCGAGGTCCAAATTTTAGGGGATGTGCTGCTGAATTTTTCAACTATTTGGTGCACCGACTAGGTGCGCCGTCGTGGTGCGTCACCTACGCGCGTCGCCGATGCGAGCCACATTGGTGCTCCACTCGAAAATGGTCAGCTTGCTTTCCTTTTTTGCTAAACCTCTTGCTTATAATCTCGCATTGCCTAGCGAGATGCATCGCCGTCCCTTTCTGAAAACACCCTCAAATCTTCAAAGCTTGCTTGTAGCATATTTCTCTGATTTGTTCTAGACTCTGATTGCGCTATTACAATGGTATGTGAATGTTTTGCTGTTTTCCTTGCTGATTTTTCCATGCTTTGCTATATGAGAAGGAAGAGCAACCTACAGATCTCGTTTTTGCAATGTTATTT
>JAMKQA010002606.1:0-14415 GCA_024699735.1 Posidonia australis
ATAGGACAAAGCGTGCAGAATGCAGCCTACCAGAGTGGCATGGATAGATCAAGAAAACAGAGCAAAACCCATAAATCCATAGCAAAAGCGATCTGGCAGAATCATGGAACACCAGAGAATCATTAAAATAGAAATCACACTGGAAGCCATTCGGAAAACCATGAAAATATGCATGCAAAATGTCCTCTGACCAGTCTGTGCAGCAGATGCATGCGCCAGACTGGTGCTCTGGTTAGGTGCGCCAGTCTGGTGCGCCTGGAAGGTGCGCCAGATTGCGGCTCCTTTTCTTTCCTTCCCTTCTTTTTCTTTCATTTCCTTCTTTCATTTCTTTCTTTCTCTTCCCCAGGCCCCACCCCCACCCCTTCCTCTTCTTCTTCTTCTTCTTCTTCTTCTTCTTCTTCTTCTTCTTCTTCTTCTTCTTCTCCTCCCACGTGTGGGAGAGGGGGAGAAAAGAGAAAGGGGAGACGGGACAGAGAGAGGGTTGCGAAAGAGAGAGAGAGAGAGAGAGAGAGAGAGAGAGAGAGAGAGAGATGGCCGGAGAAGGGAGGATGCAGCCACCGTCGTGCCGTCGTCGTCGCATAGAGGAGAGGAGCAGCTCGTTGTTGGAGGAGGAGCATCGCCGTCCGTTTCGCGCCAATGCGTCTTCGATGGAAGTACGCACCCCGTAGATTTTATTTTGATTCCAAATTTGTACCATAGGTGCATGTTAGTGTGCTGGTGATTGTAGTAAATTTTCTAAAATTTATTGTGCATTTGTGGGCCATTTATGGCCATATTTGTGGTTTAGGGTGAATAGTGCCCCCTTTGTGTCTTCTATTGTTTTCTCGAGATTTGCTTGATGGATCTCAGTGTTGTTTGTCTAGTTTGAAAGATCTCGTTGAGAGCTTCATTTTGATATATTGTTTACATGGTTTGGATTGGTGGTTTGTAGGATTGGGCTTTGGGTCCCATTTCAGGTTGCCCTACAGTCTCTTGGTTCGACATGCTGAATTATTTCGGTATGCCAATTTCGTTGCAGATTGTCCGCTCGATCCTCGGTTCAGTTGACCCAATTTATTCAGTCTGTCATTCCGGGAGTCTTGGGTGTTGACAGAATTTCTAGTTCAGTCGACCGAACATTTTCGGTCTGCCAAATCAG
Source organism: Posidonia australis (assembly GCA_024699735.1). Taxonomy (NCBI): domain Eukaryota; kingdom Viridiplantae; phylum Streptophyta; class Magnoliopsida; order Alismatales; family Posidoniaceae; genus Posidonia; species Posidonia australis. Next base: position 1,139 of record JAMKQA010002606.1, read on the forward strand.
GGGTTTTCGGTCGACCAAGTGGTTTTTCGGTCTACCGATCTGGTGCCCTGAGCCCAGGTTCGGTTGACCGTTCCATTTCGGTCTACCGATGTAGGGCCTGATCCTGCATTAAGATATTTTATGTTTTAATTATATATATATATATATACACACACACACACAAATATATATATATATAAATCTTGGGGAGATAAATATAATGGCATAAATGATTAGGATAATCATTAGATTAGTCTAGGGTTTGTCTAAAATGAATTAGCAAGATTCCACCTGAGCTATGGGTAGAATAAAAGATGAAATGATTTGGAAATAATAGATTCTTTCCCTAGATGGTTTAGACTGGACTTTAGGGATAATGATAGTGTCCCTAGGTCTAAGGTTTGTGGGGTGTTGTGTGCGGTGCACTGAATGGAGTATTCAGTGGCACTATCCCGGGTGTCTAAGCCGATCTGGTGGTTCTCCGAAGGGACATGAGCCAGTAGGTGTCTTACACTTGGTGCTAGAGTGAGTGAGTTCTGGTTGTGTTTGCTTTGTTGTTGGTGTTTTCTTTGGTTGTGGTCGTGGGTGGAGCGTAGTGCTCGTGAACCCAGACACTCCCAAGGTGCTTTTGTCTGGGCCTGATAGGAGAGCTGTTGAGGCTATGTCTTGTTGTGGTTTCTCAACCTTTGGTTTCTGTGCCATTGTTAGGCACATTGTTGCTTGAGTTTTAATGGACATTTAATGGTTTTGAAAAGGTTTTCCAAAAGAGAGTATTGGAAAGAGAAAAGTAAAGATTTGGAAATGGTTTTAGAAAGAGTTTTCCAATGCTTTCTGTTTGCGTTGGGGACCAACAGATTGAGGCGAGTGTTCGTCGGGTCTTGGAGGTATGACACTTTTTGACTGTAGTTCATGGGGCCAAGGTTGAGGTCCACTGGTTGAGGTGTTTTGTGGCATAACAGGGAGGTATGATACTCCTACTGTCGTTGTGAACACTAAGGCTCGAGTGTTGTCGGGTGTGGAGGTATGAGACTCCTTCCTGAGCACCGTGTGGAGGGCGCCATGAGGAGGCGTACCCTGTGGCGGCCAGTGCGGGTGGGACGTGCGCCCTGAAGCTGGTAGCATCCTAAGAGATAGGACTGCCTTCCCAAGGAGGGGTTGGCTTTGTTGAGGGTTCTCCAGGTGGGAGAATCACAGGACGGTGATCGCTCTTGCACAGAGTGCCTTCACTGTAGCAGTGCAAACACTGTGGTCGCTCCTCAGTGGACTGCTTGTGGCTAGTGTTGTCTGCTTGGCACAGGGTAGTTCGACACACTGTTTGTGCTTGTGTTTATGCGGAGTCCTGGTTTAGGAAATTAGACTCTGGGCCTAGAGAAGACCGTGGCATTGGCACCTATTGAGGCGTAGTGCTTTAGGAGCAGTGGCTCCATTCTTTTGGTTGTGGTGGCTCCATTGTTTTGGGAGCGGAGGCTCCGTGGTTTGGTGTTGTGCTTGGGTCTAGAGGAGACCATGTTGTGCAGAGTAGAGTCTCTGTAGTTGTGCTTTTAGTGTGGTTTTGGGATTTCGATGGCGAGAGTAGGTTTCTCGAGCATGCATAAAAGGTTTTAAAAGTACACGCATATGGTTTTGCAATGGAAAAGAAAAGAATGGTTTTTAAAGGCATGGTTTTGTGATTTTGTGACCTACTGGGCTGTGGTAGATTGTCTGGTTTGCTGTTGCAAGTGCTTGGTGTTGGTAGATTGCCTTTTCGGTTTGTCCACATCCAGGTGTGATGCTTGTGCTTGGTTGCCCTCGACATAGGTTGACGAGTTGTAGGTGGGGTGTGTGCTGGGTGACCGTTGAGTGGTCACTCACGTGTGCTTTGTTTTGTGTGTTTTGGTAGGTGCAAGATAGTAGTTGTTGGTTGCTAATGCATATAGGAGTCACACCACCACATATCAGGGATCCAGGTGAGTGTTAGTTTAGTTTATTTCTATTGTTTATTAGTTTTATTTCCTGTTGAGAGTACTTAGCCTTGGCTACATCATTAGTGTAATTGTTGGTTAATAATAAATAAAACAAATAATTAAATGAAATTTATAGGTAGGTTTTGTGGTAGCGACTTGGGGGTCGTTACAGTTGGTATCAAAGCTTAGGTCCACCTAGAAGCACTAGCTTAGGGGTGTTTGGTAGGGTGACTCCGTAGAATTGCATATCATGCATTCCTACACCTTGATTTTATTAATTTTCTTGATTTTCTCTGCTTGCAGTGTTGAGGAGTGTTTTGGCTCTAGCTCCTGTTCAGTGAGGATTGTATGCGAGGGACCATGAGGAATCTAGGAGTGATGGTCTGTATTCTCGATTGAAAAAGGTCATCGACTCCTTATTGGAAGGATTCCTAGTGGTTGGATATCTTGTGATCACCGATTTGATGGAGCTGCTTAGAAGATAGCAGTTGGGAGCAGGGTGTGAAGTGGCGTTCGCTCGTGTGGAGTGGTTTGCTAGGATTCCACAACTCCGTGGAGCGTGGTGTGGTGTTGTCCACGATTTTTACGTGGATTAAGCACTGTGTTGCCCGTGGATGTGGTGGTGGTTGTTTTCTGGGCAAGACTCTTTGTTGATTGGCAGGATAGGAAGCCCTGTGGTTTGTGTGGTCAGAGAAGTCATGTTGCCTAGAGGTTGCTCACGTCTGCTGAGGATACTGGTCTGCTTGGTGTGCTACACCTGCGAGGAGGCAAGGCGTTTGCGGAGGAGGTGCCTTGTTCCTTTGAGGGGGGATTAGGTCACCTCCATCTGTTGACCAAAGGACGTGTTTCCCCTTTAAAGGGTTAGCCACCACCATGTGTTAGGTAGTTTGGTGTTTTGCTATGGAGGGTAGGGTGCAACAATTGTCTATCTCTGGTGTACCCTCCATAGTTGTTGCTGCTTCTTGTTTGTTTATTTGTTGTTGTTGTTTGCCTGTTTGTTTGTTTGCTATCAGCTCTTGCTGGTGTTTGTCGTTGTTGGTGGTATGTGGTAGTTGTCGGTGTTGATGTGGGAGGATGTCTATAGCTCCGTCCTCCTGTTGTCGCATCTGGGTGAAGCATAAGGCTTCCCAGATCTATGGTTGTTGTTGTCTTTATAGTGTGTGCGGAGGATGCTTTCAGTTCCATCCTCTTGTGGTGTCTAGGTGACTCGGTGGGTCCCTAGCTGTCTATTGTGGTCTCTGGGTGACTTGGTGGGTCCCCAGGAGTGTGTTGTTGTTTTGGGGTGGCTCTAGTGAGTTCCCTAAGTCTGTGTTGCTTCTTCTAGACGCTCTGTCTAAGGACAAGGTATCTAGGGAGGGTGGTGCGTGTGGAGTCGCACTTTGGTGTTGTGCGGTTGTGTCGCACATGTTGTTTGGGGCTTGGCCATGGAGTGGCATAGTCTGGTGTGTTGTTTGTTGTGTGTTGTCTAGGGTATCTTGTCGTGATACCCAGCTGTCTTGGTTGGTTGTGGCTCGAATGGCTTTGTGCCATTTGGGTTATGGAGATTTTTCTCCAGTGTTTCCTTTGGGTGTCATGTTGTTGATTTTCTTGTTTGCTTGTGGGTTGGATGGCATACTGCTATTGGACCTGTGGAGATCTTCATTCTCCTGTGTTTGCTTTTGGGTTTTGGGTTTCTGAGGCTGAGATGGGGTGAGTCAAGTGGAGTTGGCTACCCATCTCATTTGGTGGCGTCGCTGGTCGAGTTGGTGGGTGTGATCCCATGTGTTTTCCTCTAGGTAGTTATTTCTTGACTTGGGTGTAACTATTCTCGAGGATCTAGCAGAGGTATCTTCGGGATAGTGGCACCACAGAGAAGTCAAGGAGGAGGAACAACTCGTGTTGGTTCGGACACTCTTGCTGGGAGTTGCTTTAGTTTGGAGATCCATTTGAGTTTGACTCCCAAGTGGTCCTTACCATTGGTGTGGTTGTTCTACTGGAAGCAGTGGTTGCTGTGGTTGACACTCTAGATTGTAGTATCTTTGACGTGAGCTTCATGCTTAATATGTGGTTTAAGTGTGTTTTGGTGGTCTCACGTTTAGACCTACAAGTCTACTGTCGCAATGAGCGATGATGAGTCCACCAATATCTTTTTGGGTTGGAATAAGTTCCTATTGCGATGAGGCAACGTTGTGTCTTGTGGTTCTTACCAGTTGGGAGGATCACAAGAGGAACTGTCCACCCACGTATTTGGTGTTGGCCATAGTGGAGGTTGTGCTCCAGATCCGATGGAGTGTCGATCTGGGAAGCAGTTCCTACAGACGGATAGCACATATTTGGCTAGTCTATCGATGCACTCCAGATCCGTGAAGAGCTTTGTTGTGTCTCAGTCGCCAAATTTTCTCTTGTAGCTTGGATTGAAAGAAGTTTTCCAGGGTGATGAGAGATGTTGCTGAGCACAAGGTGTGGAGTTCAGTGGTTGCTGACTAGGTTGTGCATCAGAGTGGCGCAGCAGAAGTGTGGCCAGAATTGATTGTACTTGGTCAATCCTGTGGTTTGTGTGTCTCCGAGGGTGCCTTGGATGTTTCGTGACTCTAGGAGACACTGTTTTGGAGCCTTTAGGTGGAGATTTTTGTGCTCGAAAGGGATTTCACCTAGGATCTTGGTGGTGTTCGGACTCAAGGAGAGCTGAGTCCTTGGTGCTGTCCTAGACCTAAGTAGGATGAAATGGCTTTGTGAGGCGAAGATTTCTCCTACAGGTCGTGGATTTTGGGTGGCATCATTGTGTTTTTGTCTGGGTCGTTCTAGTGATGTCCTAATTTTGGTACCCTTGGTGTTTCGCCTAGATAATTTCGGGGGCGAAATTCCTTTAAGAGGGTTAGACTGTAACGACCCAATTTTAGGAGTGGTGCTTTGGCCAGATAATTAACGTGAGATTCAAGCGTGTTAGGCTTTGGGGGCCCTAGTGCCTAATGTAGGACACGTTCTCATTGGTATCTAACGCTTGCATTGTGGGTTTCTAGCCTTTTGGTGTGGTGTGGTTCGGGTGCTGTGTTGGCCCTGGTGGGAGTTTTGAGGGTTCACTCCGTGCTCTTGTGGTAGATCTCAGTTTGCACGAGTCATGTGGACGTGGAAGGTCGCGTGGTCCGGTTTCGTGCTTGCGGCTCCTTTTCTTTCCTTCCCTTCTTTATCTTTCATTTCTTTCTTTCTCTTCCCTAGGCCCCACCCCCACCCCTTCCTCTTCTTCTTCTACTTCTTCTCCTCCCGCGCATGGGAGAGGGGGAGAAAAGACAGAGGGGAGATGGGCAGGAGAGAGGGTTGCGAAAGAGAGAAAGAGAGAGAGATGGTCGGAGAAGGGAGGATGCAGCCACTATCCTACCACTGTCGCCGCATAGAGGAGAGGAGCAGCTCGTATTTGGAGGAGGAGCGTTGCCGTCCGTTTCACGCCACCACGTCTTCGATGGTGGTACGCACCCTGTAGATTTTATTTTGATTCCAAATTTGTACCATAGTTGCATGTTAGTGTGCTAGTGATTGTAGTAAATTTTATAGAATTTATTATGCATCTATGGGCCATTTACGGCCATATTTGTGGTTTGGGGTGAATAGTGCCCCCTTTGTGTTTTCTATTGTTTTCTTGAGATCCATTTAATGGAACTCAGTGTTGTTTGTCTGGTTTTGAAGATCTCATTGAGATCTTCATTTTGATATATTGTTTGCATGGTTTGGATTGGTGGTGTGTAGGATTGGGCTTTGGGTCCCATTATGGGTTGCCTTGCAGTCGCTTGGTTTGGAATGCCAAATTATTTCGATATGCCGTCTTTGTTGCAGATTGTCCACTCGATCTTTGGTTCGGTCAATCAAATTTATTCAGTCTGCCATTTTGGGAGTCTTGGGTGTTGACAGAATTTCTGGTTCGGTCGACAGAACGTTTTTGGTCTACCGAATCAAGAGTTTTCGGTCAACCGAGTGGTTTTTCGGCCTTCCGATCTGGTGCCTTGAGCCGAAATTCGGTCGACCGTTCCATTTCGGTCTGTCGATGTAGGGCCTGATCCTGCATTAAGATATTTTATGTTTTGATTAATATATATATATATATATTAATCTTGGGGAGATAAATATAACGGCATAAATGATTAGGATAATCATTAGATTGGTCTAGGGTTTGCCTAAAATGAATTAGCAAGATTCCACCTTAGTATGGATAGAATAAAAGATGAAATGATTTAGAAATAATAGGTTCTTTCTCTAAATGGTTTAGACAGGACTTTAGGAATAATGATAGTGTCCCTAGGTCTGGGGTTTGTGGGGTGTTATATGTAGTGCACTGAATGGAGTATCCAGTGGCACTATCCCGGGTGTTTGTGTCGATCTGGTGGTGCGCCCAAGGGACACGAGCCAGTAGGTGTCTTCCACTTGGCGCTAGAGCGTGTGAGTTCTGGTTGTGTTTGCAATGTTTTTGATGTTTTATTGGGTTGTGGTCGGGTGGAGCGTAGTGCTCGTGAAACCAAACGCTCCCAAGGTGCTTTTGTTTGGTCCTGATAGGAGAGCTGTTGAGGCTATGTCTTGTTGTGGTTTCTCGGCCTTTGGTTTCTGTGCCGCTGTTAGGCACAATGTTGCTTGAGTTTTAAAGGACATTTAATGGTTTTGAAAAGGTTTTCCAAAAGAGTGTATTGGAAAGAGAAAAGTACAGATTTGGAAATGGTTCTAGGAAGAGTTTTCTGATGCTTTCTGTTTGCGTTGGGGACCAACAGATTGAGGAGAGTGTTCGTCGGTTCTTGGAGGTATGACACTCCTTGACTGTCATTCGTGGGGCCGAGGTTAAGGTCCACTGGTTGAGGTGTTTCGTGGCATGACGGGAAGGTATGATACTCCTACTGTCGCTGTGAACATTGAGGCTTGGGTGTTGTCGGGTGAGGAGGTATGAGACTCCTTCCTGAGCACCGTGTGGAGGGTGCCATGAGGTGGCGTACCCTGTGGTGGCGAGTGCGGATGGGACGTGCGCCCCGAAGCTGGTAGTGTCCTGAGAGATAGGACTACCTTCCCAAGGAGTGGTTGGCTTTGTTGAGGGTTCTCCAGGTGGGAGAATCACGGGATGGTGATCGCTCCTGCACAAGGTGGTTTCACCGTGGCAGTGCAGACATTGTGGTCACTCCCCAGTGGACTGCTTGTGGCCAGTGTTGTTTTCTTGGGGCCGGGCAGTTCGACACACTGTTTGTGCTTGTGTTTGTGTAGAGCCCTGGTTTAGGAAATCAGGCTCTGGGCCTAGAGGAGGTCGTGGCTTTGGCGCCTGTTGAGGCATAGTGCTTTAGGAGCGGTGGCTCTATTGTTTTAGGAGCAGTGGCTTCATTGTTTTGGGAGCGGTGGCTCCGTTGGTTTGGAAGCAGAGTCTCTGTGGTTTGGTGTTGTGCTTGGGTCCAGAGGGGACCATGTTGTGCAGAGTAGATTCTCTGTAGTAGTACTTTTGGTATGGTTTTGGACTTGAGATGGCGAGAGTAGCTTTCTCGGACATGCATAAAAGGTTTTAAAAGTGCAAGCATATGGTTTTTCAAAGGAAAAGAAAAGAATGGTTTATAAAGACATGGTTTTATGATTTTGTGGCCTGCCAGGCAGTGATAGACTACATGGTTTTGGTGTCGCGGCATCCAAGAGGAATGCTAGTGCTTGTTGTGCTGGGCGTCGGTAGATTGCTCATTTGGTTTGTCGACATCCAAGTGTGATGCCTGTGCTTGGTTGCCCTCGTTATAGGTTGCTGAGTTGTAGGTGGGGTGCGTGTTGGGTGACCGTTGAGTGGTCACTCACGTGTGCTTTGTTTTGTGTGTTTTGGTAGGTGTAGGATAGTAGCTTTGGTTACTAGTGCATATAGGAGGAGTCACGCTACTACACATTAGGGATCCAGGTGAGTGTTAGTTTAGTTTATTTCTATTGTTTATTAGTTTTATTTCTTGTTGAGAGTACTTAGCCATAGCTACATCATTAATGTAATTGTTGGTTAATAATAAAGATAAAACAAATAATTAAATGAAATTTGTAGCTAGGTTTTGTTGTAGCGACTTAGGGGTCGTTACACTCTACCTTGGACCATGTCAAAGTTTTCATATCTAGAACTTTCAAAAAGTATAGTCTATACATCAATAAAACTTGGCACAATATGTGAGAGCTTTCAGATCATAAAAGTCAAAATGCTTATATAAAAGCAATGCAGTTTGTTTCTTTTATGTGTATGTTAATAGATGAAGACCTCCGTAACTAGGTTTTCATACCTAAAGGTCGTTGAGGTACGGGCCATTGCGGTTTCTATAAAAAATATACATCTTCTCTTGCACTACAGCAGCACCATGCTGGTAAAATAAAAAGAAATTTCAATTAAATTTTTACGAGTATCATTAAACTTTATAATAAACAAAGAACATAAAACTCCTAAGTAAAACAAAAGAGTAGGAAGTCTACCTGATATCGTGGTTTTGGGCACTGTCCAGATAATGAAGGGGCCACCCACTGATCATGAACATCAACAGAGCCCACACCTTCTGATATAACATCTTTATCCAGGCTCTCTAACATACTCCCTTTTTCTAGAGAAATAGATTTTGTTTCAGGGTAAGGGTTGACATTTGGAGTATTCATTCAACCTGCCATCATGTAATTATTGGTGTTAAAGTTCAATCAAAAAGTGAGAGTTATACTTTCTAAACAATGACCATTAAATGATGATTTTGCTGAACTAGAGTGTGCTTTCATTCAACCTGCCATCATGTAAATCTTGGTGTTTAAGTTCAATCAATATGTAAGAGTAATACTTTCTAAACAATGACCATTAAATGATGGTTTCGCTGAACTATAGTCTGTTTTAATTCAACGTGCTACCATGTAGATCCTTTAGAGAAGAACTAGAAGTACATCACGATTGTATTATCCTTATTGTCACTTAATGTTGTAAGCCAATAGGGAGACCAAGTTTCCAACTTTAGAACAACCTACTTTTTTCAATCTGATGGAACACTAGATGATGGTTTCACCGTCAGTTTTCATTCAACTTGACTTATGAATGACCCTAAAATCCTAGAATAAAATAAGAATTGTGTTTTAACCAGTTCCCAGCCAATATTTCTAATTTTAGATTTGAGCCCAAGAGGCATTGTGTTTTAGGCTGGATCTGGTCGGAAATGCGATTTCTCAGGATATGAGTTTTAAAAGTGGTTTTGGTCTTGAGAAGAAATTCCAAGCAATAAAAAGAAAATTGAGTTTTGAGAAGGAATATGGTTTTGGAAACGATTTCTAGATATTTTAAAAGAAAAAGGAAATGTGAGTTTTGAAAATAATATAGTCTTGGGAACAGATTCCCAAGTGGTTCAAGGAAAAAAGAAGAAGAAAGGATTGATGTTTTAAAAATCGATTTTCAAATGGAAAATCAAGTTTTACAAATTAAAAGCTATGTTTTTAGTAATGTTGCTGGATTTTGTTGTTTGTGTGTTTGGGGCACGTTCTGGGTGACTTAGATGTCACGCACACATGCTTAGCTTGGTTTTTAGGTGCAGGTCGTGTGCAGTCGAGTCCCGGTGCTAGAGTCGGAGCTTCTAGCTGCACATCGTTTCCTAGAAGTAAGCCTTAGTTACAGTTATTTTATTTTACTGTAATTTGTGTAATTTTGCTTATGATACTGTGATTATGGTAGTGTGCCTGGGATCGAGGTGTTACAAGAAGTGCTATGTGAATTGCTCATAGCTTTGAATGGATAAAACCATCACTTGCATGGCCAAACTGCACATTACGAGGCTTCAAACTGAAAGATTCATGAAGGTTGTCAAAAGTTTGCCAAGCTGGAGAATTTAGGGGATGCTGTAAGACATTGTTGTCTACTCTTTCTTCATGATGCCATCTCATTAAGGAAGATGTTTTCAATGACATGAACAACCTTTGAACCCTTGGCTTCAAAGGAAAATGGCAAAGAACTTTAGATGGTACTTTCCTCTCCTTGTTTGAATCACTTGTTAACTCATCATCTAAGTCTAGCTCAGCTTGTTTCCATCTTGATAGTCTACAATGCATACAATTAGATAAGTTTACAGTATCCTTCCAAAACAACATGCAACCATCAGGACATGCATCAATTTTATTGTAGTAGAACCCCAAGTCTCAAATTAGCTTCTTAGTTTCATAGAAGTTCATGGGAAGGCAAACTTGAAAAGAATCATTCAATACATCAAGCAATATATTGAATGAACTATCACTCCAAACCCCTAAACACTTTGCATGAAATATTTGAACAAGAAACTCCAATTTTGAATATTTCTTGGTATAGTTTCTTTTGTGCATCAGTGAGCAATCGATAAAAATTAGGAATATCTTCATTAGGTTCTTCAATGTCTTCATTAATACCTTCACAATTTCATAAATATCATGCAACATGTCATGCATATCACAATGTGGACTACTCGTTTCATTGGCAATATTTCCAACAATAGAAGCAAAGCTAGACCATCTTTCCCCATGATGATTCCAAAGAGTATAACTCTCAAGATATCCATGCCACAACAAATGCTCTCTTGTAGTATCTTCATCAACCCAGAGATTGTTTACACATTCAGTACATGGACATAATATCTTTCCATCACAAGAACCATACTTGAAAGAAAAATTTATAAACTCCTTCATTCCTTTCAAATAATCTTTTGTGTGCCTATGTAATTTATAAATAAATAAGTTTATAAGTATAACATGATTTGATTTATGAATTCAAAGAAGTTGACAGTCATGTATGTACCTAGGGTTTTTTTCCAACATTTGTCCATTTTCCACCTATTTAACTCAAGTATGAAAAACATGAGAAAAACAAATATATTAGCTTATGCAAAATTATAGACAACAACAAATAAGATGAAATGAATATTAATTGATCCCCATGTAGAGCAAATGAACTCCATTGAGTCCATTCTCAATATAAGCAACATTTTGCAATTTTAACGGTATATTCTATAATTCTCAAAATTCAATAATGGAAGTAAACCATGACGATGAAGGATAATTAGAGTAGCATGAAAAGGAACATATATAATAATAAACTCAACCTACTTGACAAGCCTCTACCACATCAGTTTCTTTATATGATAAATTTGCAGCTCCTGGTCTTATCACAATGGTGGGTCATGGCCAACGCTACTCTGGCAAGTACTTAGATTGAAAATAGAAAAATAGGTCAGTTTTCACTTTCCCAATTTTTTGTCAAAAATATCCTTTTCTTAGTTGTTTCAGTTCACATTTGCTTGCATAAAAATAAAAGAGAGGTTAGTAGCTACTACTAATATAACAAGGTGATCTCATAGAAAGGGTTACAATATTATTGGAGAAATCAGGCAGCCATAGTGGTTTTTATATTTTTATAAATGTCAATGGAGGCATATTTTCATCAACCAATTGTCTGGTACAATTTAATCACTCAACAAGCTGAAAGAAGTTTGCTGGCAATACACAAAAGTGAGGTCGTGCAATTTCAAGACAGGTAATCATGTATAAATTGTATGGTCAAAAACAAATTCCAATAATAAATGTCAGATAATTAAAGTGTGCTCATGTTGAGGTTCCATCATTAGTATGAACAAATTAGAACTGAAACTGCACTTTGCAACTCATCTTTAATCATTTATAAAATATAAACATAGCCAACCAATGGAAGATTAAAAATTTGGTTGGCTTCATCTCAAACTCCTTATTTTAAGCACACTATGATCTTGAACTATATAAATGCCCAGTGAAACCATTCCAGAATTGACTGCTTTCTAAGTCAGTGAACTGCATAGCATAAAAAACAAGCTTGACCGAAGTGCCAATCTAAATTTGAGTAAAAATTTCATTTTATAAGTACAAAAGATTGCTAGTTGCTTATGTTGGAACTTGGAACCTAGAAAATTGGTTATCATCAAATCATGTAATCTTTCTAAAATTTTGTAACCACTTGGCAAAAAATGGAGGTCCTGATGAATATTTAGTAACAAAAAATTACGAAATGGCATTGTTGAAGCTTCAAGATGATAAAAAAACAATCAACATTAAAATCTTGGAAGGAATATTGTTAGAGGACTTATGTCATGTATTAGAGAGATTCATTTGTGTCATTGATAGGAGTCATTCTCGTTGCTCTGCTTTCATCAGAGAATATTAATTATGAGTCCTAATCCAGCATTAGGGTTCCATCTTTTTTGTTGAACCAATGCTGGTGGAAGGATGGTAGTGGCATTGTAGGTTGGTCTACTCAACATGCGCGAGAGTATTTTAACCAAGCCCAATCTCCTTAAGAGTAATTTTCTATACGTTTATTAGAAAAGCAACTTTATGAGGATTCAAATGTATTAATGATATTTGTATTATAGGCATTGATTCTTTCGTGACAATGACTCAATAAGATCTGGATATAAAATGTAACTGTATTATTGTTTTGATGCTAATTATTTGTTGCAACAATACATGGTTATCACATATGTAATTACAAACCTGTTGTGTTTCTTATGTAGTGATGAACAAGAGGATAATATTAAAACTTGGAAATTTCTATAGTTATATTGTGATTTTGATAATTTATAGACATATGTAATTAGATCTAGATGGAAATAAAAAACTAGAAGAAGTATTTCTATGAGCATGTGTCATGTCCCAAATTTTGCACAATAATTTAAACAAATTAAATTACAGGAAAACTAAAGCTAAACAGTAGAATATCTAACCACTAGGAACCTATGTGTGCGGCTAGTAGACTCCAGACTATATGCACTGCGCTAAACCAATCGCATGTCTGCACCTACGAACAAAACCACAAGGAAAACACATGAGTGACCAAAGTCACCCAGTACGCACCCCACAAAAACCGCGAAAAACAAAATCATAATCTATTTTCCTTTTAAATTCCTTTCATAAACACTTTTCTCAAAACCTCAGAAACCAGGCCCACACTGGCCAAAACCACAAATCAGGGCTCCACTGGCCCAAAACCACAAGCAACGGCCCTCAATGGCCAAAACCACACACAGTGAGTCATGAAGCCCGGTGCCAGGCAACCAAACTTTGGCTACCTGTAGTTTACCAAGGAGCGACTCCGACGTTTTGCACTGCCACGGTGAAGCCACCGTGTGTAGGAGCGATCATCGTCCCGCGATTCCCCTCTCTCAGGAGAACCCTCAGATGCCAACCCCTCCATGGGAAGGCTGTCCTGTCTCACAGGACGCTACCAACTACGGGCACGTGTCCCACCGACACTGGCCACCACAAGGTACGCCTCCTCAGGGCGTCCTCCACACACGGTGCTCAGGAGGAAGTGTCATACCTCCACACCCGACAACACTCGAGCCTCAGTGCTCACAGCGACAGCAGGAGTATCATACCTCCTCG
>JAMKQA010002607.1:0-12079 GCA_024699735.1 Posidonia australis
AGGGGAAAACATGTAATATTTTTAGTTAAAACTATATTCGAAACATTTTCAGAAAAAATGACAAGAGGACATATATGGAATAAAAGAACCTAAACGTAATTCTGAAAGGACCTAAATGTAATGAAAATAAAGTTTCTGTATTTTATTTAAACAACAAAAGTTTTTTATTCTCTTTTTAAAAGAAAGAGTTCGACTGCCGCTGGCGACGAAGCTCGCCGTCGACGACCACCAGAGAGGTCCAAAAGAGGGCCTCCAGTGATCTGATCTTAGATTAGATCACACCACAAGCAAGAATGAGGCCAGGCTTGGAGATCCAACGGAGTGGATCTCCAAACCGACGGCGGGAAGGCTCCTCCCACCTAGGACGCCGTCGAGCTGCTCTGGCGACGGACCCGCGGCGACTGGCGGCACTTGGAGCTGCGACATGGCTTCGGGAGACCTCGGCGGACTTGAGAGAGAGGTGTGGCGACTTTTCCCCATCCAAAAGCGCAAAGAAGCGTAGTGGTTGCATCTCCGGCGCGATAGGTGACGCGGGACATCCAGCGGCTGCGGAGGCTCCATGGCTGCTCAAGATGATTGGGATTGAATGGGCAATGCTTCTGGAGGGCTCGGATGTCCACGGGGTGGTGCGGAATGGCGGGAGGCGAGCGGACAGCGTGTGCTCCGGTCGTCTTCCCCAGCGACGGCGACCGCAAGCACAAACTTCGACGATCCTTGCGATGACGACTGGAGGCTTCGGAACAGCTCGGTGTGACTCGGTGAGGTCAAGGGAGGAGAAGAGAAGAGGCCAGAGGCATCGGGGATCCAGGATACTTCCTTGATTGCCCCCCCACCTCTGTCGCCGAAATTGGCGACGGTGGGGCACGGCGAGGCGCCGCAGGCCTGGGGATCACACTGGATCCTCGGGAAACACTCCAGAAAGGGGGAAGAGAGATTGGAGGATCAAGTTCAGACAATTAGGAGGATCAGAGGCGTGTACCTGGCTGGAATCACCTCGCCGGAGCTCTGGAACGGTGGCTTTCCTCCTCCGCAACAGCTCCTGCTCCGCAATTCTCTCCTCCGCGCTCCTCACTCTCTCAGGATTCTCTCCTCTCTCTGGATGGTGGTGAAGAAGTGACGAACCCCAGAACACTGCACCTTCTGCTCCTTATATAGGCGACGGAACCCAACACCTTCAGCCACTGCAACCAACTTAACAACCCACTTCTCCTCGTAACTGCATTTCTAACAAACGCGACAATTGTCCAACGGCTGTCCCCCAACTGCCTCCCTAGTCGCCGACAGGCACTCAACGGTGATCTTGGCCTCACCGGCGGCTGATCCGACGGCCTGAGCCACCTAACCCAGTGAGGGGGCATTTGGGCTTGACCTGGTTGGTGAAACAGGAAACAATTCATGGCTGGCTGAGCTCAAATGACAGGAAGAATTGGGTTCAGTAAGAAGGCATGAGGATGGTTGAAGAAAATGAAATAATTTGGCATGAACTTTATTCAATTCTGAAAAAATGCAATATTGATTGAATTTAATGAAATTGAGTGAATGGGCTTGGTTTAGGGAATGTAGGTTGAGCAATTTTGAAATCCAGGGTTCAAGACAAACTCAGTCGGGCTTAGCGGGCCTAAGTGGGCTTCATGGGCCCACATGAGCCTTTGTGGGCCTTCATGGGCTCAATAGGCTTAAATGGGATTAATAAAGTGAAACAAACCTAAGATAATCTTGTGGGTCCAAACAAGCTCAAATAGGGTTTAGTGGGCCTAAGTGGGCCTTCATGGGCCCAATTGAGTTTCCATGAATCAAATGGCCTAGGTTAAGGGATTTGAGCTCAGCTGCCAGACCCAACCTGCAAAACTAGTAAAATTTGGGGTGTCTACAAACGCTGTGGCATACGTAGGAGCTCCTGCTATGCTAGCTGATATGGTGAGCCCGCCAGCTCAGAATCAAGTCATTTATTCTCCTGCATTTAAAGCACCACACATTTCACAAATCACTACCACCGCTGAGCCGATCTACCAGCCAGCACCGGCAAGGCAAGGGCGTTACCTGGGACCTAAGCGGTCACCATGACCTGAGAGAGACTACACTCCTCTAGTTGAGCCGCTGAGCATTACTAAAGCTTCCAGAAATCCGCCCACCTCCAAACCTGATTCCACCATGGTTTAAAGCGGATTTATTTTGCAGTTACCATAGAGTCGTTGGGCACTCTACAGATAATTGCTATCACTTCGGAATGCTATTCAGAACATGATTGACTACAAGGCTATCACCATTAACACACAAGAGGCAGAGCCTAGGCCCGCTGCACGGACACCTCACTCATCTGCATCCACATCTAGCAACATAGTCAGCCAGCCTTTGCCTGAGCATGCGTCGGGAGCTTCGGGAGTTTATTTCCTTTCTTCGGATGAGGTTGAATCTTTTGATCCTTCTTTCTTCATCCATGATGTCTTAGATCCATTCTCTTATCAGCTGAGTCAATCCTTCATTGAGCCTTCTAATTCTGCAGTCTCTTTAGTGTCGCTCCATAATGTCCATTTTGACTCCAGACCCTCTGATATGCTCTACCGTGTCGACCGTTTTGAACTAGTCAATTTTATTCTGATTCTCGAGTGTGCTAGTCATTTGGCTGCTTTTGGCAACCCTTTTCGATGGTCGAGAATCTGTGTCAGAGATGGGGGTACGGGAAAGGAGCACTTCTCGAGCGGAATGGCCAAGGAATCGTAGAACCAATTGCTGCGGAGAGATGACACAAGTTTGAAGGACTGGGATACAAGCGCAAGCCACAAGACAGATACACAAAGCGTCGTAAATTTCAAAAGCTCGTTATTCCACGAGATTTAAACAATTTTGTCTATGCAGGATTGCTGGATTCCAATTGGTGTTTGATGCTTACAGAGCCCGAGCCAAATAAGTCGATCAGTGAGCCAGAATGGGTATGCATAGAGGACTACTACTCAGAAGGGGAAAATATGGACTTCGGAATGGATTCAACGTCATCCATATCCCCAGGGAGAGCCATGCTAACATTGCCGCCTCTAGAGTCAGCAGAAGGTCTGTCTACTAATCTGACTGCAGTTTGGGATGCAGTAGGGGCAGAATCAACAGTAACAGCTTCAGAACAATAGCCAGTTTTGAGGGGATTATAGCCAGGGCAGCCAGAATTAGTACCCGAGGTGTTGAGGACTACCAGTGCATATTATGTGGATTTCGCTTCCGATGAAGAGGAAGGAGATGTCGTGGTAGCTCAGGTGGATAACATGCTTAGTGACTTGGAGGTCCTATTTCAGGAGCAGTTATTGGTACTGGATGAAGATGCGTAGGATGAACTGAGGCGCAAGAAAGGTAAGGCGGTAATGATCAAGGACACAGAGGAACAAGTAGTTGCACCGGGTCAGTCTACATGCATGGATCTTAGCTCGATGATGATAGGCGGAATAAGCCTGTCAATGTTAGGAATGTGTAGCACCTCCTCAGGTAGATACTATCCAGGAACCTAGAGAGTGAGGGAGCCACCTTTCATTGTGAATTGGACGAAGTATCCAAGCCCTTCACGGACCCTATACCTCCTAGAGGGAGATAAAATGCTAGGGGTGAGAATGAGAGCGTGAGAAATGAAAAAAAAAAAATATATATCTGTGAAAGGGCATAAAAGAATAAAAAGTCAGAAGTTACAGATAGAAGTCTGCCCTAAAGAGAGAGGCATGACGGGTAGCTCTGTCCCTCTAGTTAATCTTGGAGAGGAGTCGGAGTGAGTACTTTGGAGACGTGTTCCAAAAGGGCCTAGCCAACCCTTTAAACAAGCAGCAGCTCCCCACCATAGACCGAGTACCTATTACCTCCAAGCCAGGGATAGGGTGAACCCACAAGCCTATGAGGGAAAAGAATAAAGAATAAGTAAAATAAAAAAAGCAAGGGTATGGTCCAATGGGGTTTAGAATGGAGCCCAAAACATAGTGACCCATTTCCAGAGAGCCACCCAACAACTAGGGGCTTGGATAGAGTCTCATGAGGTCTGGAGCTGCCATTCCTTTGTACTTCGCAATAGGCATCCCAATGCTGAGGGCACCAATAAGATCCAACAAATCATTTAGCATGCATACATTTCTTCTTGTAAACATCATCCTAATAAACGTCGTAGAGTGTTACTTGGCTCTCTTGTCTTGAATGTGACAGCGACTTTCAATTCGAGAGAATCAAGAGGACATCGCCTAAACCAGGGGCATGTAAGCTGCTCTCGTTGGTTTAGGGCCATTTATCTCAAACTAGGGCCATGTCAGCTACCCTATAGTTAGACACATTGAGCCAGTACTCGACTAGGGGCATGTAAGCTGCTCTGATTGGTTAAGAGTCATCCATGTCCACCAGGGGCGTGTCAACTGTCCTATGGTTACACGCTTTGAGCCAACACTCGACCAGGGGCATGTCAGCTACTCTACAGGTCGAGGATCCCCAGTGGTCGGTCGAGAGGCATAGTCATCCAATAGTTCCAATTCCCTAGATTTGCTGGTCATATCTCATTACTCGGGTACCTGGTTAAAACTAGTTGGGTAAGCAGGACCTTCCCTCAGGGTTGTGCACAAGATTTAGTTTGTTCAGCAACTCCCTATTTGGTTAGCTGCAGTCTTCAGTTCTAGGCCAATTTCTCTAATCCTGACAATTCTATTTTAGCTTTTATCTGTCTGCTTTGATTATGCTATGTGTTGTTGAATGAAGCAAAGGGGAAATCTATTTCTAAAGAATAATGTTTTGAACATGTTCTACAGGAGATCGTTTACCACTTCTGAGGAGTCTCGAGCCAAAAAAGCTGAGGTGCCTTAAAGATCATGGGTTACCCCACAATGGTTGTGCCCACACAGTGCTCAAATGTTCTCCAGGCTTGGATCAAACAGTTAACTGAAAGTGATCGTGGCAACCTACGGATTTGGGGAATCTCTACAAAGCTTCTTGATTTCGCAAAGGTGGAGGTTTCTCGTTATTTTCTCGTTATTTTCCTATCCATGATTCGTTCCAATGGGACAGATTCTGGTGTACCATTTACATTTGAAATTTTCCTATCCACTGTTCGTTCCAATGGGACGGATCCTGGTGTTCCTTTTACATTTATGATTTTCCTATCCACGGTTTGTTCCCATGGGATGGATTCTGGTGTTCCTTTACATTTGAGATTTTCCTATCCACGGTTCGTTCCAATGGGACGGATCCTGGTGTTCCATTACATTTGAGATTTTCCCATCCACAGTTCGTTCCAAAGGGACGGATCCTGGTGTTCCTTTACATTTTGAGATTTTCCCATCCACGGTTCGTTCCAATGGGATGGATTTTGGTGTTCTTTTACATTTGAGATTTTCCTATCCACAGTTCGTTCCAATGGGACAGATCCTGGTGTTCCTCTACATTTGGAATTTTCCCATCCACAGTTCGTTCCAATGGGACGAATCTTGGTGTTCTTTTACATTTGAGATTTTCCCATCCACGGTTCGTTCCAATGGGACAGATCCTGGTGTTCCTTTTACATTTGAAATTTTTCCTATCCACGGTTCATTCCAATGGGATGGATCCTGGTGTTCCTTTTACATTTGAGATTTTCCCATCCACGGTTCGTTCCAATGGGACGGATCCTGGTGTTCCTTTACATTTGAGATTTTCCTATCCACGGTTCATTCCAATGGGACAGATCCTGGTGTTCCTTCTACATTTGAGATTTTCCTATCCACGGTTCATTCCAATGGGACGAATCCTGGTGTTCCTTTTACATTTGAATTTTCCTATCCACGATTCGTTCCAATGGGACAGATGTTGGTGTTCCTTTACCTTTGAGATTTTCCTATCCATGGTTCGTTCCAATGGGACGGATCTTGGTGTTCCTTTTACGTTTGAATTTTCCTATCCACGGTTCGTTCCAATGGGACAGATCTTGGTGTTCCTTTACATTTGAATTTTCCTATCCACGGTTCGTTCCCATGGGACGTATCCTGGTGTTTCTTTTACATTTGAGATTTTCCCATCAACGGTTCGTTCCAATGGAATGGATCCTGGAGTTCCTTTCACATTTGAATTTTCCCATTCACGGTTCGTTCTATTAGGATGTATCCTGGTGTCCTCCTTTACACCTTTGATTTACCTCCTTGTGGGATGGTAGCCTGAACTACCCGGATAACTTCTGTGACCAGTCACTTCCCTGTTGGCAAGCACCGTGAATCTTGTCCGGTGCTTTTCTCGGCAAGTGTGATAACCAGTCATGTCTTTTAGGAGCTGATTGGTCGTCAACTTGTCAGTGTTTGGTTGTTTGTATTGTTTTCTTTAGTTGGCTTCAGCTGTGCCGACGGGACCTATGGTGTTTTCATCGACTGGTAGCTGGTGGCCAGTAACTGACTCTTACTTACGGCTTCGGGTGGGGTGTCTTTGTCAACCCTGAGCATCGGTCTCTGTCCCACTCTTCCTCCGACCTCGCTCAGGGAGGGGCATCTGTAGACACCCCAATTTCCCAATTTTGTAGGATGGATATGTGGTGGCTGAGCTTTAACCCTAATTGAAGCCCATTAGGCCCGTGGAGGCCCATAAGGCCCACATAGGCCCATTAAACCCTATTTGAGCCCACTTGGGCCCACAAGTCCTATTTAGGCCCATTTAATTCATTTGGGCCCATTGAAGCCCACATAGGCCCATGGAGGCCCAGAAGGCCCACATAGGCCCATTAAGCCCAATTGAGTCCACCTTGGCCCTAAAGCCCATAAAGGCCCCCATAAACAACTTAACCCATTTTTTTCTTGCAACCCAACACATTATTTCTCCTTCTTCATTTACTAATGTTTTTCTACCAAAAAGCATACAAATTTCACACCCATCTTCTTCTTCTCACTGAACCCATCTCCTCCTCTTAATTCACCTTTCAAATTCATTTTTCTTGCTTGATTTCATCAAGATCCCACGAGCCTGCATCAATCAACAACCCATCTTCTTCAGCCCATTTGACCAGCAGCCACCAATGCATCTCCAACCACTGGATCAGCCGTCGGCAAAGCCAGGATCGCCGTTCATTCCTGTCGGCGACCAAGGGTCAGTGGGGGGACAACAGTTTAGTGGTTTGTTAGGTCTGTTAGAGGAGTGATCGTTCTGTTAGTAGGTTAGCTAGTTAGTTGGTGGTCAGTTAAGGCTGTTATAGTGATGGGTTTAGGTCTCTACTGCCTATAAAAGGGCAGGTAGAGTCAGAGTTTCAGAAAACCTTTTTCCCGCACCAGAGAGAACGAAAGCGGAGAGCCAAAGAGTGCCAGTGGGAGAGGAGAATTTGTAGAGAAGAGAAGCAATGGATTCCAGAGCTCCGGCGAGGCATCTCAGGCCAGGTACGCCCCTCTGATTCCTCCTAGTCTTCAATTCATAGCTCCCTAGTTTCCCTTCCCCTTTCTCGGAGCAATTCCAAGGGATCCAGAGTGATCCCCTAGTCGGAGAAGCTCCTCCATGTCCCGCCATTGCCTTTTCCTGGTGACAAAGACAGGGGGAATCCAGGGAACGTCCATGGTCCCTGATCTTCCTCTCCTTTTCCTCTGGCCTCCCCGGTGCTCCACCGCCCCTTGGATCGCCGTTCCGACGCTTCTAGCAGGCTCCACGCCGATCGCTGGAGGATAACGCCTGAATCGCCGTCGCTAGAGAAGACAACCACCTCAGAGGTGGACTACGCATCTCCGGCCCACCCGCATTGCTTCGTGCCTCCAGTAACACTCCGAAGCTTCCCACTAGCACACCGGACCGCCTGGAGCCACACCTCAGGCCCTTGATCGCTGCAACGATGTCACCAGCTGGAGAGGATGTCGTCGACGCCTGTCGGAGCACGTCTCTGCTCCCTACTTCTCCACACTACTCCAGAAGGGATGAGGAGACTCTCAGATGCTCCACGATGTCCCCACAGCTCCTGCAATGCCACATCTCAGCCACCGGAGAAGCCGTCTCCCTAGGTGCTGTTGTCGAAGTTCCACAAAGGCAGAGGGGGTTGGGGGGCCATTCCCACCACCTGAATCTTGATCCACTCCATTGGATCTTCTTCTTTCTTGCCTCCTGTGCAATCTGATCTAATATCAGACCATAGGAGGTCCTGGTTTGGTCCTTCTGATGGTCACCGGCGGCGGTGCTCCGTCGCCGACGCCGTCGTAGTCTTTAAAACAAAATTAAAACATTAAAAAACAATATTCTGAATAAACTACAAACATTTAAGTTTTTCTTTCAACTAGGTCCTTTTTCAATTCTTTTATGTCCTTTTATTACAATTAGGTCCTCTAGTCATTTTTCTGAAATCTTTTGAATAAAGTTTTAACTGAAAATATTACATTTTTCACCTTGAACATTTAAAATAATGTTTTCTAATTTTAAAACTTCAATAAAAGCCCTCTAGAATTTATTAAATGTATTTTGTTTCAGGAATATTGCATAAAACACCCTAGGTTTCCTTGGAATCTTTCTAAAAGTTCATTTTTCTGGTTAATTTGCATTTAAGTCCTTGTATTCTTCTGAAATCATCCAGAATGCCTATTTTTGCTGGTTAAATTGCACTTCAGCCCATAAGTTTTTGCAAACTATTCTGAAGCATGTTTTCTGAGGGTAAATTGCACTTTAACCCTCTGTCTTTACTGAAATTCTTCTGGATGTTTTATTTAGCTGGGTAATTTGCAGTTTCGCCCCTATACTTCATTGATTTTACTCTGAATGCCTATTTTCTAGGGTAAAATGACTGTTTGGCCTTTGAACTTTTCTGAATCATTTTTCTTGCATATTTTACCCTAAATTTCCATTGAATTGTTTTAAATGCATGTTTTAGTGGTAAAATTGCATTTTGGCTCCTAGGAAGCTTCATTTTGACTAGGGATGCACATTTGGCCCCAGATTTCTTCATAATTGCATAGAATGTGTTTTCCTATGTATTTTTGATGATTTGGGCTTCAGAATATCAATTTTAATCAGAATTTGGTTTTTTATGCACAAAACACCCTAGAATTTTCCTATTTACACTTACACTTGCATTTTGCATATCTTTTCACATCTTTTCGCACAAGTTTTCTTGTCTTTTCCTTACTTTGTGCACGCTTTCCTAGCTTGTTTCTAGCTTGGTTTTCTCCTCGTTTCTCGGATTTCTCCCGATTTTCTGTGTCTTTGACTTGATTTGGTTTTCCATCGTCCGAGGGCGTATAGTAAAAGGCTTATCAAAGCCGACATGGTCCCGAAATGAGGATTATTTTCCCCTTTTTGATTTTCTTGGATTTATCCCAATTTCCGCTGTTCTGCGCGACGCTTTCCGAAAATTTCTCAATTTTCACGATTTTTCTCATCGCCCAAGGGCGTACAGTGAAGTGGCATTCTCGATGCCTACATTTGACCCACAGATTAACTTTTCCCTTTGTTTCATTTCTTGTCTCTTTGATTTGGCATGTTTTCAGTCGTATTTAGCATGAGCATGTAGAATAAGCAAGCATACATCCATTGACCATTGACAGTGGGAAACCTAGAAAGACCAAGTTTTCTCGTGCGCATGGGGTGCTTAATCCCTTCCCCTTGCGTAACCAGAATCCTTACCGTTTCTCTGGCCTGCATTCATTTGTGCATTATCCATTAGGCACGGAGCACACGCATGCATTCTGCATCTTGGTTGCTTCCCAGTTTTTCAGGTGTCTTTGGTTTTCCTCGCCTTTCCATTAAAAGACTAGGTGGCGACTCCTTTCCTTATCCTTTTTATCTTCCTTTGGTGTTTCCAGGTCTAGTCTTTTCCTCCGTATTCACCATCTTCGCCGTGACCATATCGGGTCTTCTTGAGTGCTTCCACGCACCCAGTAGTAGGAGAGCCACGCAAGGGTTCCACCGGCATGGTCACAGGTAGTGTTTGATGTGTTTGTAGATTTTAGGGCTTCAAGTTCTAAAGTGAAGGACTACAAGCCAAAAGGCAAGGATAAGGACAAATGCAAAGGCAAGGCAAAATTCGAGAAGAAAGAGTCATACACTTCTTATGATGCTGGTTGCTTCATTTATGATGAACTACATAGAGCAAAGAATTGTCCGAAGTGGGAAAAGTAGAATGCAATGTTGGTAGAGAGTGAGAAGTCGAAGTTGGAATATGTTCAATTTAATCCTCTCCAACTATTTAATGCTCTAACAAAGGATATTCCACACATTTACTACATTTTCTAGACACTCTACTAAATGGGCATTGTGTGCGAGCAATGGTTGACAATAGTGCTATACACAATTTTGTAAGCAATAGAGTGATTGGAAGACTTGGGTTGGTGTTACGCAAGGACACCTCTTGAGTGATGGTTGTGAACTCTGTTGCTAAATAAATTGTTGGAAAGGCTCTTACTCAAATGGAATATTAGAGATTGGAAAGGTAAGTTGTCCCTAATGGTTGTGGCAGTGGATGATTTCATAGTTATTTAAGGGATGGAGTTTCTCATGGTGGCAAAATTATCTATGATTTCTTATCTAGGGAAAATCCTAATCATTGATGGCGATCATCTGTGTTTTGATCACGCAATGGAGTAGGAGGGTTTAGTTGAGTTGCATTCAACAATGCAGATCAAGGAAGAGTGAAGGATGGGAGAAGTCACCTACTTGGCCACTCTTGTGGAGGAAGGGTAGGAAATCAAA
Organism: Posidonia australis; assembly: GCA_024699735.1. Classification (NCBI taxonomy): domain Eukaryota; kingdom Viridiplantae; phylum Streptophyta; class Magnoliopsida; order Alismatales; family Posidoniaceae; genus Posidonia; species Posidonia australis. Next base: position 10,621 of record JAMKQA010002607.1, read on the forward strand.
AGGGAAGTTTTTGTGGAAGTTTTTAACATCTTTTCTAATTTTGTAGATGTTATGCCTTCGAAACTCCACAATGAATTACCACCCAAGTTGGATGTGGACCAATAACACCTAAGGATCGTATGGAAGATGTGTGGTATCAGGCAAGGGTTCTAGGCCATTTTTAATAGCCCAAAGTTCTATAAATTGTAAGTTTTGTTTTGAGATTTGGTTCCCAGTTGGTTATATTTTCAGCGATAAAGTTGTAAGCCTAGTTGAGTGGATTGGTGTTTGCTTAATTTAAAATGTAATATTCTTCCTAGGTAATCATAGTGATTTTGTAGATGCTTCTATCTTTGGATTCCCTGTTCGGCATATCCTATCTTGTGAATTCCTTGGCAAATTGTACCATGACTCTCCTTGGTATATAATGTCATGTCTATGTTTTGATGTGTTATGCCCTGTGAGTGTGCGAAACGAGAGGTAAACAAACACAATTGTGCTATAGTCCCATCTCATGATAGCACTATGTTTGGACAACTAGCCCATGGTGATATTGTTCATGAATAGTGTTGCACACGAGACTCTTAACAAAGGGGAAGAAAGGGGTGGTGTCAGGCATCCACAATTGAGAGATTGAGGATGAGCTTGAAAGAGATATCCTAAGAAAGAGTTTGAGAGGGAATTTGGGAGTCGGATCGGAGGTGCTCGATTGAGGGGCAAGCTTCTGCTATCACTACTGCTACCTTGGTTGTCGCTCGCCACTACTATTGTGTGAGGCGTTGTTGCCACTACTCCTGCTATTGGTGCTACTGTGTCGTCGTTGTTGTTGTTGGAAAGATCGAGGGTAGAGCTCCAGTGAGGATGGACATGGGTGTGCTATGTCGAGCTGCTATAGTTGTTGTCGAGCGTAAGTGAAAGGTACACGTCCTTCCCTAAGGTCTATTCATTTATTTAATTTTGTGCATAGTTATTGTGGTTGTGCCTTGGGATTCCATGTGAGCATCTAGTGCTTTTTGGGATTGCAAGATGGGAATCTGGCCTATGGAAACCAAGGGTTGCCTATGGAGTGTTTTCCAGTAGAGAAAACCCTTTTGTGTGGATTTGGTATTTTATATGTTGCCAAGTATTTATAGAATACTTTATGTGGTTCTACAATGAATCATTTTGTGTTTTGCTGTAGTTTATGCACTCATTATGATGCATGAGAATTTGTAGTGTTTGGATATTGATTTCATGCGAGATACACCTTGGTTTCTTGATAGTGGGCTATGATTTGGTTTTGAAGTGTTTGGTGGTGTTTTGAGTTGGTTTTTGAAAGGATTTTCAAATGATTTCCTAAAAAGGATTTGGAAAGAAATTGTAATGCCCCTTTTTTGCACTACCCACTAGTATCACTTCTACCCAAGTAATTAACTAAATAAATAACTAAAATTTACAAAGAAAAATAAAACTTAAAGTCTAGCACTACATAGAACCATGG
>JAMKQA010002608.1:0-16981 GCA_024699735.1 Posidonia australis
TCTGGATGGACGAATCTCGATGACACCCTTTTGCTTGTGAATTATGATCCTGTTAGACGGATTCAAGGCTACCCTTTTCCATTTTCTTCTAGACTACCGGACGGAGTCTAGATGGTCCCATCCCAAATTCGTTTCGGACGGACGAATCTCGATGCCACCCTCTTGCCTGTGAATTCCGATCCTGAAAGATGGATTCAAAGCTACCCTTTTCCATTTCCTTATGGACTACTGAATGGTGTCTAGATGGTCCCATCCCAAATATGATCCGGACGGACGAATCATGGTGCCACGCTTTTGCTTGTGAATTCCGATCCTGACAGTCGGATTCAATGCTACCCTTTTCCATTTTCTTCCAACTGTTCATCTCCTATTCTTCCAACTGATTTTATTCATGATGTGTCATCCCCTTTTCCTCACCAACTATATCGATCATTCCTCGGAAGTTCTGAGGAATCTATTAATATGATTCGCCCAAATGTTGAGTCAGAGTACACTGTGGCGCCGTCTATCGTATACTCCCAGCCAACAGCACCAATTTGTTTGCATGCTTGGCCCCAATTTGGGCCGATTCAGCCACCAGCCCCTCAGACTTACTAGTGTCCTCCAGCCATGCCTGTACAGTTAGTTGCCTGTCCTCCGGTTGTCGTTACTCTCACCCATGACACGCATCGTGTCTTGTACAACTATGCTGCAGACATGTGTGTAGAAGTGATACGATCGGGTAGAGTATACAAGCCCCTAGCACCAAGGCCTAATTCTACAATACCAAGACCCATCTAGTTGCAAGCCCAACCATCTAGACCACCAACACCCGTAGTACCAATTCCTGTCCAATTGTAGGCACAGTCCCCACAACTACCAATGACAAGAGTAGAACTACCTGTTCCCACCACCAGCAGCCAACCTTCAGCTGACATAACTGCTCAGCTTAAGAAAGTCAAAGCTGATATTTCTATTTGGGACCTGATCCACACTTTAGTAGAGCACAGAGAAGCCTTCCTTAGAGTCTTCCAAGCTACCCATGTGTCCCCAACCATTGAGCCAACTACCCTAGATAATATGGTAGGAATGATAGCAGTGCCACAAGTTATCTTCTTCTCTAGCCAAGAGTTACCACCATCAAGAACCAACCATAATTCCCCCTTGTTCATCACTGCACCATATCGGAGCTTCCGCGTCCCTCTCACATTGGTAGACAATGGAGCAGGCTTAAATGTTTGCCCCTTGCGTACGGTAAGTGCACTTGGATTCAAGTCCGAGGACATAATACCAGTTGTGAAGGGGATGACAACATTCGATAATATGCATCATGATACACTTGGGATCTTAATCATTCCTTTGACCATTGGCCCAGCTTGCTTCAATGTAGAATTCTATGTCATAGATATTGAACCTTCCTTCAATCTTTTGCTTGGTCGCCCTTGGCTTCACAAGCATCAAGTCATTCCCTCAACCCTTCATCGTATGATTAAGTTTTGCTGGGATGACAATGTTGTTGTTGTCTTGGTAGATGATCTGGAGAAGGTTGAGTCAGTCTTTGCTGTAGCCCCCCAGACTGTCCATTTCACGCCTAAACCTTCTGATGTTCTGTATCATGTTAACCGGTTCGAGCTGGTTAATTTCACTCCTCCCCTAGAGTGTATCGGCCATTTGGCCACTTTTGGTGATCGCCGTTAGATGGTTGATAATTTGTGTTGCAAATGGGGATATGAGAAAGGAACACCCCTTGGGCATTACGACCAAGGAATCGCCGAGCCGATCGAGGCGGAAGAATGGATAGAGCGCGAAGGATTGGGATACAAACACTAGTATCACAAGAAGAGATTACAGTGCTTTGGTAAGTCCCCTAAGATGTTCATTCCACGCAATTTAACTAATTTCACCAGTGCAGGCATCTTGGACCCAAATCAAAGCCCGTATACAATATCAGTGCCGCAGTCATCGGCAGTTTGGGTTTATCTACAAGAATCATATATAGAGAATGGCCAGCTAGAGACGAAGCAGGGCATTGAATAGATCAACGAACAGTTGAAGAAATGCTCAGCATTTTTAGTGTCAGAATAGTCAATTATCGATCAAGAAGTAGTGTTGGAAGATTTAGTCTAGAAGGCAGACTCAGGGAGTAGCCTGGAAGATGACGTAATCAGAGATCTGGACATTTTATTCCAAGAACAATTGGATGTGCTCGCAGAAGACTTGGCAGAGCATGATCGAGTTAGGAAAGGGAAGGCAGTCATTTCACCACCACAGTTGGAATCACCAGTACCACCCCAGGACTAGGCTTGAATTATGGTCCTTCATGAGACAGAGAAGAAGTATGCTAGACCAATGGAGTTAATCTCCTATCAGCCGGGAGGTGGGTCTAGTTGGTATTGGTAGTTTAAACCTCACTTTGAGGGTGATGGTAAAAAAAAACAACCTTAGTTAGGCTCAGGAAGCAGGACAAGCAGCAGTAGTCTCACCAGTCAGCAGTAGGACAACTGCCAGCATGCAGAATCCTTTTAAATAGTAGAGAAAACCCACAAAAATAATAAAAAAAATCAAGAAAACTCAAAAAGATTTGAAAAATAAAAAAAAAAATAAAAAAATGTGAATAGAGAGGCATCAACTTCAAAAGCAGGATCCCCAAGTCGTCACATACTCCTGACAGTCAAGCAGAAGAGGTCGCACAATGCCGTTACAAGAATACGAAAGTCATTGTGACTATCATAAAGTGCCATCAGGGTGCAAAATCAGAAGAAATCCTCTCGATAGACATCACAGATCCGACCTTTGAGTAGGAAATTCTGTCAGAGCTTATTGCCTATGGAGAGGAAGATGAGGTCATTGGAGCAGACAATGTAGATGACGAGAGTGATGATAATGCGCCATCACAATTTCAGCCTCATGATAATGACCTAGAGGGCCCTAATCTACATGTGGAGGAAGAGACGGAGCTTGTCAATATTAGCATGGAAGAAGATGTTAAAGAAACACATATTAGTGCCAAGTTATCACCTCAAGTAAAGGCAGAATTTATAGCTTTCTTAAAAGAATATGTGGATGTCTTTGCATGGAGCTATGATGACATGGTTGGTTTAGACATTGAGGTGGTAGTACACACATTACCATTGAAACCAAATTCAAAGCCAGTCAAGCAGAAGCTTCGTCGATGGCGGCCTCAATGGTTGTTGAAACTTAATGAGGAAATCATGAAGCAGCATAAAGTCAATTTCGTCAAGGTCATTCTTTATCCTGAGTGGCTCGCCAATGTGTTGCCTGTGCCAAAGAAGGACGGGCGGGTTCGCATGTGCATAGATTACCGAGACCTTAACAAAGCGAGCCCTAAAGATGATTTCCTACTTCCCCACATAGATATTCTGGTTGACAACACAGTAGGGCATATGATGTTTTCATTTATGGACGGATTTTCAGGATATAACCATATTAGAATGGCCGAAGAAGACATGGAGAAGATGTCTTTCATTACCTCGTGGGGAGTCTTCTGCTACAAAGTAATGCCATTCAGGCTGAAGAATGCAGGCGCAACATACCAGAGGGCCATGATGGCGTTATTCCACGATCTCATGCACCAAAAAGTTGAAGTGTACGTGGATGACATGATTGCCAAATCTAAAGAGCCCGAAGATCACCTCTCCTGTTTAAGGAAGTTGTTTGACCGCCTGAGGAAGTATAAGCTTCGCCTCAACCCCAACAAATGTGTATTCGGGGTATCTTCTGGAAAGCTTTTGGGTTACATTATCAGCTAGAGAAGAATTGAAGTGGATCCTCACAAGGCTAGAGCCATTATTGATATGCCTCCCCCTGCCACTGAAAAAGAAATTCGCTGATTGTTGGGGTGGCTACAATATATTAGTCGGTTCATAGCACAGCTTACACCCATATGTGAGCCGATATTCAATCTCCTAAGGAAGAATGCCTAGACGCACTGGAATGATGAGTGTCAAGTAGCCTTTGACAAGATCAAACAGCTTCTGGCAAAACCTCCAGTCTTAGTCCCTCCCACACCAGGATGGCCTCTGTTATTATATCTCTCAACCACACAATATTCTATGGGCACAGTCCCAGGACAGCATGATGGATTAGGGCGTAAGGAGAGAGCCATCTACTAGCTCAGCAAGAAGTTCAATGACTGCGAGGTCAAGTACAACACTATAGAGAAAGTTTGCTTATCATTGGTATGGGCCACCCAACACCTCAGGCATTACATGATGGCATACCCAGTTCTGCTATTATGTCAGCATGATCCTATCAAGTATCTATTCCAGAAGCCAACTTTGGTGGGTAGATGTGTTAAGTGGCAGGTAATGTTGTTGTAGTATGACATCACATTTGTCACACAAAAATCCATGAAAGGACAAGTAATGGCGGATCACTTGGCCGACCTACCCTTGCCAGAATACTAGCAACTGCAAACACAATTCCCAAATAAGGACATTTTATTTGCAATGGGTGATGAAGAATTAGAAAGTCCTCAAGATGAGCATCAATGGTGTCTGTACTTTGACAGTGCAGTCAATATAAGAGGAAGTGGTATCGATGCAGTTTTGGCCACGCCGCAAGGACAGCTAATTCCCTTTGCGAGGAAGCTAACATTTGAATGCACCAATAACGAAGCTGAATACGAGGCATGCATCCAAGGATTACAGGTGGAATTGGAACAGGGCATCCGAGAAATTCAGGTAAATGGTGACGCAATGCTGGTCATTTCACAAATGAACGGTGACTAGAAGACAAAGGACAAGAAGCTTGTGTTATATCATGAGTATTTACTGAAGCTGATTAATGAGTTCGATGATGTCAAATTTTCCTTCATGAAACGGGCCAAGAATGCATACGCAGATGCATTAGCTACCCTGGCATCATGGTTATCTCTCCTAGAGGCACAAGCAACGGATATCTCAGTCACTTGTGTAGTGCAGCTAGCGCATTGCATGCACATCCAGGAAGTAGAACCGAAAGCTGAGTTGCCCTAGTATAATGATATTGAAGTTTTCATGGAGATCGGCGATTTCCCATCTGGTATTTCCCCAACAGACAAGAAGACCTTGATACGGCTAGCCTCTAAGTATGTACTCAGGGCGGGGCATCTATATAGAAGATCCTATAATCAAATGCTTCTTAGATGTGTGGACAAGAAGGAGGCAGATATGCTGATGTTTAAAGTTCATGCAAGCACATGTGGTCCACACATGAATGGAGTACTCTTGGCCAAGAAAATTATGCTGCAGGGTTACTTCTGGTCCACCATGGAAACGGAATGTTGCCAATTTGTGCGGAGATGCCACAATTGCCAAATACATGGCAACTTCGTACATGCTCCCCCACAACAGTTAGATAGCATGTCATCGCCATGGCACTTTTCCACTTGGGGAATTGATGTTATCAGGGCCATACATCCAGCTGCATCCAATGGGCATCGCTATATTTTTGTGGCCATCGATTATTTTACAAAGTGGGTTGAGGCAGCATCATATAAAATGGTTACAGCGGTTACAGAAAAATTCATCAAGAATAACATTATCGCCAGATATGGGGTTCCACATGCCATCATATCAGATAATGGGGCTAACTTCATAGCGAGGAGAGTTGAAGATTATCTTCAGGGTTACAAAATCAGACATCACAGATCCTCTCCTTATTGGCTGCAGATGAATGGAGCCGTAGAGTCAGCCAATAAAAACCTGATAAAGATCATGGAGAAGATGGTTGAGACCCACAAAGATTGGCATGAGAAGTTGCCTTATGCACTATGGGCTTACAGGACCTCAGTCCAGACATCAACAGGAGCCACACCGTACTCACTTGTATATGGTATGGAGGCAGTCCTCCCTTTCGAAGTGGTGATTCCGTCATTGAGAATTCTGAAGAAAACAGAGTTGGATGAGGCAGAATGGATCCAAGATCGCTGTGTTCAGCTAGACTTGATTGACGAGCACAGATTACAAGCCTTACACCATGCCCAATGCTATTAGAAATGAGTGGCCCGAGCATATCAGAAGAAAGTTTGGCCTAGAAATTTTGAGTCGGGTGATTTGGTTTTGCGTGCCATTCACTTATCTGATGCCCGAGGAAAGTTCAGGCTCAACTGGCGTGGACCATTTATTATGAAAGAAGCCCTGTCTAGAGGCGCCGTCATTCTTGAGGACATGGATCGTGGGGAGCAGTCAGAGCCTGTTAACGCTTTGTACTTGAAAAAGTATTACCAGTGATCCTCAGCCAATCCCGAGCCTTGCATCGTGAACCATGCATCTCTATGTTTTTTATTTTCGCATCCAAACATTACATAAATCATATCATATGCACTTAATTTTCTTTTTTTTTGCATTTTTGTCATAAGCATAACCATTGCCCGATGAGGAAAATCGGAAGGCCATCCTGCTTAGGAAGAGTTTTGATCCTCCTTATGTGTTACTACATGAGTGACCTAGGGATTGAAGGAGTGATTATCCATGGAAATTGGACGAAATGTACAAATTCCCAAGGGGCCTATACCTCGAGAGGGAGGAAAAATGATAGGTTGTGAGTGAGCGTGAGCCAAGAAAAAAACATATAGACTTCGGAGCACAAAAGAAATAAGAAGATAGAAGTTGGCTCCAATAAGAGAGGCATGTTAGACAACTCTATACCTATCACATAACTTGGAAAGGAGTCGAAGCATACACCTACAAAACCTACATTTACAAAGGGATTAGCCACCCCTTTTACATCAAAAAGGAAAGAAAGCAACCATCCCCCAGCCTAGGTGTTTATTACCTCCAAGAAAAGGTAACGTAAGTCAACAAGCCTTTGAGGGAGTAAAAGAAAAAGGAATTATTGAAAAAAGTAGGTGTAGGGCCCTAAGAGTTTGGCACAGAGTGCATGTTATGCTAAAATGCTATGTAGTCAAGTGAGAGCCACAAATAAACCTAAGAATCCAGGTAGTGTCAAGTGAGTCGAGGACATTATCGTTCCTTGTAATAGGCAATAAAGGCTTCCTTGGCACTGAGGGCACCAACATTTATAAACCATGTGTAGATCTTGCTTCCATATTGTGTTTCTATAAATCATTTAGTGTTTAGCATCACGCATTTTTTGCATTTTTGCATCACATGGCAAGGCATTTGTCCATATTCCAACCAAGGGCATGCCAGTTGCCTTTTGAGTTGCAATATTGGCAAAGAAGGGAGTTTCAACCAGGGGCATGTTAACTGCTCTTTAGATGGAAATGGGTCTTTTGACTAGGGGCATGCCAGCTGCCATTCTAAGTCAAAAGAATCACTTGGATAGTACTATTAGGAGCATGTGGGCCAGCACAAATTGTTTGTTACATAAAGCATAGATCCTTTACAAAGGCTGACATAGACCAACACAGAATTTGGAGGGACACAATGTGAAAGCGAAATTGTCGTTTATTACAGCCCATCAGTTGTACAAGATTTACTCATTTAATAATAGTGGACCAAATGTATTCAGTCAACTCTTGCCCTTTTTGAGCTACCAACTTCTGTAAAGGAAGTGTCACTAGGAGGAAGTTCACTTATAGGCCAAGTTTCTTGAATTTCGGCCTCATACTCTATTGTGCCATCTAAGCCTTCAGTAATGGCAAAACCACAAGATTGAATGCCAACATGCATCATGCGGGCCAGCTCAGAGGTCGTCACATTAGAACCAAGAATGTAGCTTTTAAAGAAGTCAAGCATAGGGTTTTGCTCGATTGAGTCCTGGCAGAAGCCAAATTGACGAAGAACACGGACTCATTGGTATTTTACACCGCCCATTAGCCCCGGAAGGACAACCAGTCGCATGTCACTATCATTAAAGAAAACAGTGAAGGGTTTCGAAGTTGTGAATAGAATGCGCCAATCTACAGTGTCTTTGGTAAGATTCCACAGTCTGTCGCATAGCTCCTGTACGCCCGGAAGGGTGCGTGAATGGTTGGTACGATTGTAGGAGTCAAAGAAAGGATGTTGAGGGCGTAGGACTTCCACCCCCATGTGGGCAGCATGCCAAACCTGTCAGGGGAAATCAAAGCACATTTAGGCACAGCAAGGCATTGAAGTAACATTGTTAACTTACTTGCACTAAGGCCTCGCAACCATTGAAATATCTGGAACATTTCAAGGCCCGGTCCAAGCCAACATAGGTCTCTACTAGAAGAATGGGGGCAAGATCAATTTGGTGGGTGATCATTGCCAATGCTATTTTTGCCACCTCAATAGCAACTGTCATTTGGCTGTGGCTGAAGATGAGCTCTCCAAGGAAGCGTACCACAAAAACATGGAGCGACAAGCTACCTAAGGACAGACGGGTGCTGACAATCTTGTCAAAATAATACAAGTGCAGCATGGTAGCCGACCCATCCTTGCAAATGAGGCTTTTCTCACAAGCACTTCGAGACAAACCTGTCAATTGACTCAAGACTGAAGCATAGCTTTCACGGCACATGAAGACAGGCAGTGACATGTATGGCGATAGGCCATATATCCACCGGACTTCTTCCAAGGTGAGAGTAAGCTCTGTCTACCCAAAACGGAACACATGGAAAGCAGGTTTCCAAAATCTGGCTGGAGCACATAATAAATGCCAGTTCACTTCCACTTTGGCAATATTCAATAATGAGGAGGATATGCCCCAAACTCGTAGCTACTCGTGATCCTCAGTAGTTAATGCATCAATCCATGTTCGCAGAGCGACAAAACAGTGCCTCGGTATCACCATGGTTGGGTATCCCTATGGAAATGGTATTGGGTCAAGATATGGTAGAAATAATGCAGGCAAAAAAATGATTTGGCAAAATAATTTCTCATGGTGGGAAAGATCAAATTAGATCGTAAATCTGGAAAAGAAAATATAAACCAGAATAGGCAGTACTTCCCATTGCAAGATATGAAAAATGTGCATCGAAAAATATAGTTTATTTTGTCTTTTGCAAATCTTAGGTGTGACGGAATATCAACTTATGTAGCCTTTGCCCTTTATGAGAAATTTATACAAAGCCCAAGAATGGGAGAAAATCAGAATATCCCTTCACACGATTTGATAAAATCGATATATGTATTTTCTTCCATGTATCAAGATGTGAAGGAGTATAAACAGCATGATCAAATGGGAGAAACAACATGAGGATCTATGCATATAAAATCATCTCAAAGAATCATCATGTTTTTTTTATATCACATCAAAGAAAATGGGTGAGATCACATACCATTGTAGTAGCGTAGCTGGCACCAAAGGAGCAAAAAATAGAGATTGAAGGCTTATGAGCGGTTTTTACAGTGGAAGAGGCGGCGGATTTCGTTTGGGAATGTGAAGTTATATAGGAAGAAGGAAGGGGTTGCAGCAGAAAAGGAAGGCAAACTGACGATTTTACGAAGAGCACCAAAGTGGTGCACCAACCAAGCACACCAAGGTGACGCACCAAAGTGGCACACCAAGGTGGCGCTCATAGCTGACGCACCACCTAGTGGACATCGGGCAGAACCTCTCCTAAAATATTAAGCTCGCCCAAATTGACGCCATTTCTTGAAACCTGCATGAAAGTATATATTTCACACGCCGACAAGTACCCAAGATAAGGGTTGCATTCCAAAGCCAGATTTGCATTCATGAACTTTTAAAACACAAGTTACATTGCTCGAAATACAAGTTGCAGCATTTGTACAAAGACTGCCAAACAAAAAGAGACTAAACTGAGAAAAGAATGACTACTCCTCGTCAGATGATGCCTCCTGGAAGCTCTTGGCTAGGAGTCGGTCCCCTTGTCGGGTGATCTAGCGTGAATATCGGGCAACAGCAGTAGACTGGGAACGGGCAAGAAGAACTTAGGACCCTCTGCGAAACCTCTGTGTCAGAACGGTCCTCATCAGATACCTCTAAGGTAAATTCTCCACTGCTGGCCGCATTCACCTCGTTAGCTAGATAGTCTTGCTGAAAAGTTCTCAAAAGAATATTTGATTTATAATAGTGGCAAATATGCTATTAATGGAAAAGAAAAAAAAGGGGATACCCGTATGATATTCCACCAGCGTAGTTCCCGCAAGAATTTGCAAGTATGTCAGGTGAATTCATGATGAGAATAAGGTGATTTATAAATAAAAAGGCACATACCCTTTTTTGCCTAATATCCTCATAGAAAGAGGCAAACTGCTCCTCAAAGCCCTATGGAAATAAAACAAATGTCAGATCTGTCCTTTTATATGAAATGAACTATTCAAGCAGAAATTATAATAATTTACCTTGGCTCAGTTAGAGGCATACCACATTCCGTGCTGGCTATCGCGCACGGCCTCCTCAAAAAGGTAGGGCTTCCCGACCCGCCTGTACCATGCTAAATAATCTGTGTAATTGACTTCTCAAAGAATATGTCTATCCTGAGAAGCCACAGCAGCGGTGTGCCGACTCCTAGCCGTGGCACAATATGGGACCGAGAGATCCATGTTTGAAGGAGGAGTGGCAAGAATGCAAAATTCGTTCATAAATTGGTGCCTCACGTGCCTTGGGAGGAAGTAGGTCGACTTTTTCATACAGTAGAATTTCACTTGCTTGTCTCTCAAGACACAACCAGAGTTCATAGGTGCCCTATTGAAGCCGTCATATCTTGAGAATGGACGTAGGTGCACTTGTTTGCAAAAATAGACAATTATAAGCAGTGCGTGCAAATATGGACATGCAGAAAATAAAATTTTGAATATAAACTTACGTCCTCGAGCTCTACCAAATCCAGCAGATATCGGTAAGACTCATAGCTGTAAATCCCCGAAGTTGCCCGGTGGTCAGGTTTGACCCACTAGCAAGGGAGAGGGAGAAGCTCATCGCGAAGGCGACCAAAATAGTGTCCCCAAGTAATATGTTCCATGGCCCAATACTAGCAAAAGCAAGCAGAAAGAAAGTTAGTTATCAGCTATCATCAAGAAGGAAATTTTGTAAAAAGAAAGTAAACTACTTACAGTGAGCAGGGGGTACAGTCCCACATGAGATCGGTGGCCCAACCTAGCTACATTATCCAGTCCGTAGATCAGCCAGGTGTAGCTAGCTCCGGCCCAGTCATAATGATCTAGATACTCCAAGTTGGTCAGGTATGCTAGCCAATCCGTGTGAATGCAGTAAGCCGATGAGTCACAGAAAATCATGGCTAACAGATCCAACAAGAAATGCCTGAGTACAAAGTCTGCCTCGTCGCTGCCTGGCTTCGGGTTGGGCAAGAACTGGTCCCACACTCTGAGCCATCCCACTGTGATCAAGTGTTTCCCCTAGGTGGCTTTGGAGGAACACGACCTAAGTGTGTAGGAGCCAAGTGCATCTCGTTTGTGGTCTCGCCAATGATTGGCTCGTTGCCAACAGGAAGGCCCATTAGTAGGGCCCACTAGTTAGGTAATATAGTCAACTCTCTGAATGGGAAGTGGAAGGTATGCGTCTCGAACCTCCATCTCTCCACCAAAGTTCAGAAAACGTTGTAGTGACCATGAATGGCTGGGATGCGAAGTAAACCACCAAAGGGGGACTAGTGGAGCAAGAAGTCATGTAAAAACTGGGTAAACGACAGAAATGATCAAGCATAGGAGCCCAATGGCATCGCATCACTCGGTTAGCATCGCCAACCTGAAACAACAATAGCAAATGAATACCGGATTAGAAGAGCAATAGTGTCAGATTCAAGACATAATGAAGAATGAATAAAATAGTTACCTCGAAATCTTGGCTCTCACAAATGTGATCACAGCTAACAGTTGCCCCGCGAACTTGCCAGACTCCTGAATGCACATTTGTTAATAAAGGTGACAAATTTATATCATATGCACAAGTTATTTCAAGTCAGCTTACCTCGACGGGGATAGCATGTGTCGAACTGTTGGAAGCCCAAGGACTCGAAGAGCTGCCCCACCATCGTGGACGAGAACTAGAAGGTGTGTCTTGGGGAAGCTGTGGGCTCTCCCCCTCGGGAATTGGGTCATCCTATGGGGAGGTAGGGTTCAAACCAGGATTTAAGCAATAGAATCAAGCACAATAAATACAATATGTCCAAACATAGCAAAGCGCAAGCCTTGAGGAAAAACATGGTAGTGTAAGTGTTGTTTATTGAACGTGCAGCCGATGGCAGAATGAAGGAGCATGATATGCACAAGCAAAGCACATGACATCTGTTAAAGCATTTTGGCAATGACAGCTCTTTCCAAAAGTGTAAATTAAATGAGATGCAAGTATAGGTCAATATTGTAATAAAACATGGGTAGTTGCGTGAAAATATGGGTATTATGACCATTGTTGTTATTGAGCATCATTGTTATTAGTGCAATTAGAGTTACAAGTGTTGGATACTAAGGCTTCTCTAGAGGGGGGGGTGGAGGTGAATAGAGAATCTCCGGTTTTTATTGAATTTTAACTTTTGATAAGCAAATTATGTAGATAATATCACACAAACATTCAACCACAAGTACTCAGAGAATTATAGTGGTTCGACCAACCCTGGCCTAGTCCACTCCTCAAGTTCCCCACTTGAGATTTACCCCTTCTTATTCAATAACAACAATTTTACAAGTAATAAATTTACCTTGCTTGTTGCCTCAAAGAACAATGCCTTTCTCCTACCCGGAGAATAACTCAAAGCAACTTGATTATAAAAGTAGCCCTTACAAAACTTGTGATCTCCCGATGCTTGTCAAGCTTATAGGAATGGGAATAAAAGCTCAAATGACAGGGAGCGAAGCACGAATGGGATTTTTAGCTCAATCACTTGATGCACTAGAAGTATGATAGCTCAGTATATCTTGTGTGTTTCTGAGATGTATATGGACCTTGATTTATAGTAATGAGTTTACCTCTAAATGTGACTAACGACTAGTAAATATTTTGTTTACTAACAGTAGATTTGGTATGCCGAAATTCCATCGATCGATTGAATTCTGTAACGGTCAGGTTAATCGGAATTCTGAAATATTTCGGTGTGCCAATTTTGCTTTCTGCTTCCTTTGTTTCTTGAAATTCAGTGTGCCGTCTGATGTTCCGTTTTCTCCTGATTCGGTATTTCGAAAATGTTCAGTATGTTGTTTTTGCTTTCAGCATCCTTTGTTCCTTGAAATTTGGTGTGCCGTCTGATGTTCCATTTTCTCTTGATTCGGTATTCCGAAAAAGTTCGGTATGCCGATTTTCATATTACATTTGACTTAAAAATTAACACATCCTTTATTGTACAATCTACCTTTACAAATCAGTATTTTGTTTTTACATCTCATGAATGGAAATACATGATTTTACAAGTCAACCCTTTTGCTTTCTTCACATGGCCTTTTATAGCCACCTGTGCTTATTAAAACAACTATATTGTTATCATCAAAATTAATGTAAGATTTTTCCAACAATCTCCCCCTTTTTGATGATGACAAAACAAAAACTCCCCCTATCAATAAGCATGTAGCTAGAAGATTATCTTCTAGATGATCTTTGAATGATGTATATGAATTTAGGAAGAATTTTCAAGTATGCCATGTATCATGTATTTTTATAGCTATATGAAATCAATCATATAAATCAAAAGATATGCATTTAGATGTCTTTTAGAGGATATTTAAAAGATAAGACATTCATATAATTTTTATTGTACATTTAAAAGGAGATTGTGTATTTAGATGTATTTTTATGTCTATATATGTTCTCCCCCTTTTTGTCATAATCAAAAGGATCTAGATGACTATAAATTGAATTTTGTCCTTAAAAGATATAACCAACCAATGTGAGAAATGAAGCATTAAGCTAGAAAGTACTATTGTGATAAAGTTGAACATCTTTGGGATAGTGTACAAAAAATGTATCAAGGGTGACACAAACACTCTCACAAGCACTCAAGACTTAGGAGGCGAGTCCCTATGAAGATATTCTTGCATATCATCATGACACTCTTCAAGTTGCTCTTGGTAAGCTTCTAACTTAGTGTGAGTGATTTTGGTAGTTTCCTCAAGCCGAGTGAGAATGAGATCCATTTTTGCTTTATTTTCTTCATGCTGCTACTGTTGTCGAAGCTTAATGTCATTGATTTGTTGTTGGAGCATGTCAATCTTCTTGGTAATGGAGTCATCGTCATCTTCTGCAGAGCTTTCAGAGTCTTTTTCAACGTGAGGAGCAGTAGAGGTGGATGGAGGAATACATTTTGGTGCCCTGGACCTATCAATTGCTTGTTCCATTTTGTCTATGGCCGACATTCCTAAGGGTTTTGTCTTGACAACCATCCTAGATTCATTGTCAAAAGGAACATCAAAGTATTCAAATAGATAGGTAAGGAGAGAGCCAAAGAATAACTTGGTCTTGACATGGGTCATGCAATGAACGATAACTCGAGCCCAATTGACTTGGATTTTCTTAGTAATGGCATAAATGGCTTTACATGTGAGTTCACTAAGTTCATCAAAATGGCCTTTCTTTCGAACAATATTGGCCGCAATAATGTAGGCAACTAGGCGGGATTGTTTGGTTAGTTCATTGATCTTGTTAGGTTTAAAAGTGCTTCTAGTGTTTTGGGAAATAGCCTTATTGATATCCAAATAAGACCAATTAAGGTCATAAATGGATAAGGTGATATCTACCCCAGACGAAAGAATTTTGTGTAATTGACCAATAAAGACATCATCAAAGGTGATATCTATGCCAGCTAAGTAGGATTGAATTAGATCATGGAAAATGGTCATATTGGCATAAAACTCAGATATTAGTTGGGGATAATAAAATGTATCACCTATGGATCCTAAAAATGGAACAAGCATTTGAAAAGAAAACAAGGCTTCAATAGCTCCAATTTCTGGAAAGATTACCCTTCTTCCGGTCAAAACTTCTTGATTTGCAAAACATTCCTGATGTGCACGTTGAGCTTCTTCATTGGCAAAACGAAAAGAATGCTCACTGGTTGATGGAGGAGATTCGGGAGACTCAACGTGCTTGCGTTTTGGACGGCTCGCGAGTTGCTTCTTGGGGGCCATGGTGTTTGAGCAACGAATTTGAGTGGAGGGATGGTGGAAAAACAAAAAGGAGGCTTGATCAGATAATAATGGATGTCAGAGGAGGCATAGGATTGTCGCCGAAGAGGAGAAGTGAGAGATATGAGAAGAAACGGAAAAGAAAAAATAGGGTTTTAAGGTTTAAGACGCGGCATTCGGTATACCGAAATATAATCGGTATGCCGAAACAAGGTATTGAATGTGATCAGTATAGGGGATTCGATAGACTGCTAATAAACGGTATACTGAAAAGAGTGGGTTTCTGAAATATCTGATAAAGAATCGGTAGACTGAACTTTTTCGGTGTACCGAAACAGTAAGTTTCGATCAACCAAGACATAATCGGAAGATCATTAAAATATACTTCAGAGTTTTTCGGCATACCGATGTAAATCGGAAGACCGATCCAAAGATTTTCGGTATACTGAACTTTTTCGGTGTACCAAACCTATGATTTTTATATTAAATCTGATAATATACAAATGCCTAAGTCTCTCCTAATTTTAATAAATTGTTGTTCATCAAGAGGTTTAGTGAAAATATCTGCAACTTGTTCCTTAGTTGGAATAAATTCTATTTTTATATTATTTTTAAACACATTATCCCTTAAGAAATGATGTCTTACTTCAATATGTTTGGTTCTTGAGTGATGTACAGGATTTTCAGATAGGTTAATTGCACTAGTGTTGTCACAAAAAATTGGTGTTGTTGATAAAGTTATATTGAAGTCTCTTAGAGTTTGTTTCATCCATAAAATTTGGGCACAACAACACCCGGATGCAATATATTCCGCTTCCATTGTTGAAAGTGCAACACTATTTTTCTTTTTACTAAACCAAGAAACTAGAGAGTGTCCTAGAAATTGACAAGTTCCACTAATCCTTTTTCTATCGGTTCTACATCTAGCATAATCAGCATCACTATACCCAATCAGATTCAAACTTGTGTTTCTAGGATAATATAATCCAAGGTTGATTGATCCTTGAAGATATTGAAAAATTCTTTTAACAGCTTTCAAGTGAGATTCTATAGGTGATGCTTGAAATCTTGCACACAAGCATACACTAAACATTATATCTGGTCTACTAGCTGTTAAATACAAGAGAGATCCAATCATTCTTCTATATAATTTTTGATCCACTTTTTGTCCATTCTCATCTTTTTCTAACTTAGTGGAAGTACTCATAGGAATCTTTGCTACTTTGCAATGATCCATACCAAATTTTTTTAACAATTCCCTAGTGTACTTTTCTTGATTGATGAATATTCCATTTTGGTTTTGTTTTATTTGTAACCCTAGAAAGAACGTTAATTCACTCATCATGCTCATTTCAAACTCTTTTTGCATGATACTTGAGAATTCTTGACATAAGTCTTCATTTGTAGATCCAAATATAATATCATCCACATACACTTGAAGAATTAATATATCGTTTCAAAAATCTTGATAAACAAAGTAGGATCAATAGTACCAATACTAAATTTTTGATCAGTTAAGAAATTCTTCAGTCTCTCATACCAAGCCCTAGGTGCTTGTTTTAGTCCATATAAAGCTTTGTTCAATTTATAGACATGATTTGGATATGATTCATCTTCAAAACCAGGGGGTTGTTTAACATAAACTTCTTCTTCAATAACTCCATTCAAAAATGCACTCTGTACGTCCATTTGGAAAAGTTTAAGACCTAGGTCACTAGCATATGCTAATAACATCCTAATGGATTCTAATCTAGCTACAGCAGCAAAAGTTTCATCAAAGTCGATTCCTTCCTCTTGATTGTGGCCTTGGGCTACAAGTCTAGCCTTATTTCTAATTACAATTCCAGATTCATCTAGCTTGTTTCTAAATATCCATTTTGTTCCAATAACTTGTTGGTATTCAGGTTTTGGAACTAACTTCCATACATTATTTCTTTCAAACTGATTTAACTCATCATGTAATGCATTTACCCAATATTCATCATCACATGCTTCATTTACATTCTTGGGCTCAATTGATGAAACAAATGCATAAGTGC
>JAMKQA010002609.1:0-16622 GCA_024699735.1 Posidonia australis
TAATTTGATCCAAAAAAGGATGAAATGTTATAGTAAAGGACATACATGCAAGCACTTCTGGGAAGGGAAAATGTAATAAAGGGTATGTATGTACATTTTCGTGGACTATATAAGCTGATGAGCGCAACTGTATATATGATGTACCAACGTGAAGCTTGCTCATCACAACATCAAACTACATTTTTGTGTCGGGCTTGTGGTATAATTATAACACGCAATTATGATAATTGGTCGCCTCTAGAAGCTTATTACATGTTATGTACCATACCTTAGAATTGTGTTGGTTGGAATTCATTACCTATGATGAGTGATTTGGATGTGTACGTATCATCTGTTAAAAATATACATATACTATTATGATTCTTAAAAATACACACATACTATTGGAATAGTGAAAATTTAACACATATACCATTGAATTAGTTCTTATGTTAGAAATAGATGGAATATTCCCTAAGATGCTTGATGATGTTAATATAATAGTGTCATATGACCATAATGTCCTTAACGGTTGAAATTTAACACCTACTTGTCATTTCTCTTATTTTAACTCTCTCTCTTACCTCTATTCTTCTTCTCTCATGTTCTTCTTCTTCTAGCAACTCATCTTCTTCCTTCTAACTTCTTCTCCTTCCGGCAGCCCTTTTCATTCTGGTAATCCATCATCTTCCTTCATTTCCTGGCTTGTCAACTACCTACAATTGTAATGGATTGACATATGATATAAGTGAATTTTTGACAAATATTGATAGTACACTTGTATTTTTTATGCATAGGTGTCAATTGAAAAAGAGTAAGTTAGTCATTTCATGTAGATGGATTAGGTGTTGACTTGTGTTAAATCAAGGGTGCAATGGTAATGGTACATGTTTTCAAAATTTACTATTCTAGTGGTATGTATGTATTTCTCAAAATCATAATGATACATGTATTTACGATAAATCTCAATGGTATACATGCAAATTCCTTTGTGTATGATTGACATAGGTGTTGATAAAGAGAGATGAGTAGTGGAGATAAGAATGCGCGTAAAGGTCAATCAAAGCTTAAAGTAGCTTCCTGCTAACAAACCTGATTGTGCATCATCACAAATAATACAGTGCACTAATCACTATCCTGTGGATATCTCTCACCATTGAGTGTAGCGTTGGATGTGATTGTTGTAACAACCTCTAATAGAAGAATATTCTCTGTATTTACTTTATTCCTTCTGGTCATTTCTAGAATAATCTATTACTGTATATAAATACCTGTGGATATCTATAAGAAATGATTATTGGTTTCTCATTCTGTGTATGTTCTAGCATGGTATTAAGAGCCACAATGGGTCTAAGCTCTCCTGTGATTCCTCCTTTGGTCTCTTTCTCTTGAGTTCTATGTTTTTTCCCTATCATTCTCTAATGGCTTCTTCCACCTCCTTCTCTAGTTCAGATCCTATCAATCCTCCACCCACTCATTTCACTAATAGTATCCTAAATCTTGTTCTTATCAAATTAGATTACAACAACTATTCGCTTTTGGAGGGCCATGTGCTCAACTATACTGAAGGGACATGATCTCATCAGTTATGTGAATGGGACTCTTCCATGTTCTTCCTCTGATGATGCTCTGGCCCATCACAACTAGCACAAGCAGGATCAGCTTTTGGTCGACTTGTTTTTTGTATCTACGACTGAACCTATCCTTCAACAAGTTGCAAGCCAAACTACAGCATGAGGAGTCTAGTTCACTCTTGCTTCTCTATTTGCATCAAAATCACAAGCACGTCTTCTACAACTAAGGTTTGAGCTACAAACTATGAAGAAAGGAAGCAAAACGATGGGTGATTATCTTTCACACGCCATGATTTTTTTTATTCATTGGTTATCATTGGCTCTCCTATAACTAAACAAGAGTTAATTCTGTTCATTCTTGGAGGCTTGGGTGCTGAATATGAGACACTGGTTGTCTCTTTAACCACTAAAGCTGACTCCCTCACGTTAGAAGATTTGCAAGGTCAACTTTACATGCATGAATTACGATTTGCTAAATCCTCTTCTCAAATTGATGCTTCACTTATGGCTAATATGGCCACCAAGCAATCTCAGTGTACTTTTCCTTGGAAAATCAACTATAGAGGTTGTGGGGGACTTATTGTTGGCCATGGTGGTGGTCGAACACTTGGTGGGTGTGGGGGCAACGGTACACTGATGTTGTGCCAAATCTGCAATTGCTCTGGACACACTGCCATCAACTGCTTCAACTATGCTCCAACACTATCAACTATGCTCCAACAAACCATACTGCCATTGCAAATCTTATCTCTATAGATAATACCATTGGTGATGGGTCTTGATACCTTGATTCTGGAGCAACCCATTATATCACCAACGATTTGGCTAAGCTAAATATCAGTAGTCCTTACAATGGATCTGATACCTTGACTATAGGCAATGGAGCAAGACTTCCAATCACTCATGTTGGTGCCACCAATCTTCATACTGATAAAGGTATTCTTCACCTTCACAATGTTCTTCTCGTCCCTTCTATTTGCACGAATCTCTTCTTTGTCCACTGTTTTATTGTGATAATCGTGCCTACATGAAATTTCTTCCTGTATCTTTCATTACCAAGGATCTGGCTACAAAATAGGTTCTTCTTCAAGGACAAACAAGCACTAAAGGGCTCTATGAGTTCCAATCGTCGGTGTCCAGATCTTCCACTGCTTCCTCCTTTTTGCTCAGCTTCCAGTGCTTCCTGGTGTTAGGGCTTTGTCTGATATCTAGCATGCGAGACTGGGCCACCCTCATCTCCGTTGAGCCTAGTCCGTTATTAGAATGTTTAAACTTCTAGTTTTTGGGTCAACATTTAAATTCTGCAATTCATGCCAATATGGCAAAACTCATCAATTACCTTAAAATCCAAGTACCACTAATGTCTTGAAACCATTAGAATTAATATTTTCTGATGTTTGGGGACCCTCCCCTAGTTTATCTCATTTTGGTTTTTGTTACTACGTTCAATTTTTGGAAGCCTACTCTAAATTTGTTTGGACTTTTCCCATGAAAGCCAAATCTGATGTCTTATCGATATTCATTATGCTCAAAGCCAATATCGAAAAGTTACTTGGTTTCAAAATTATAATATTCTAGAGTGACAATGGTGGTGAATATTTGGCCTTCAAATCATTCATGTTAATTAACCAATGGCATCACACACCGTTTTTCTTGTTCATATGCTCACCAACAGAATAGGGCTTTGGAGCAAAAACATAGACATATTGTTGATTTTGGCCTTACTCTTTTAGCCTGTGTCTCCTTTTCTAAAATATTTTGGGTAGAAGCTTTCACTACATCTATATATCTTATGAACAGATTACCCACAAACTCCAAGCCATCTAAGAACCCTTATGAGTTACTCTTTAGATCCACACCCTAATATTCTATGATGTGTGTGTCACGTCCCACATTTTCACAATAATTTAAAACAAATTAAATTACGAGAAAATTAAAGCCAAATAGTAAATATCTAACTACTAGGAACTTAGGTGTGTGGCTAGTAGACTTCAGACTATATGCACTACGTTAATTCTCTACATGCCTGTACCTACAAACCAAAAACACGAGGAAAAACGTATGAGTGACAAAGGTCACCCAGTACGCACCCCACGAAAACCGCGGAAAACAAAACTACAAACAATTTTTCTTTTAAATTCATTCGCAAACCATTTTCTCAAAACGTCATAAATCAGGCCCATACTGGGCAAAACCACAACCAAGGCTCTACTAACCCAAAGCTACAAGCAAAGGCCCTCAATGGCCAAAACCACACACATTGAGTCGGGAAGCCCGACGCTAGGCAACCTAACTCTGGCCACACACAGTCCATCGAGAGCAACCACGGCATTCTGCACTGCCACGATGAAGCCACCCTGTGCAGGAGCGATCTCCATCCCGCGATTCTCCCTACCTGGAGAACCAACACAGAGATAACCCCTCCTTAGGAAGGCAGTCCTGTCTCTTAAGATGCTACCAGCTATGGGGCACGTGTCCTACCCGCACTGGCCACTACAGGATACGCCTCCTCATAGCATCCTCCACACACGGTGCTTAGGAGGGAGTGTCATACCTCCACACCCGACGACACCCGAGCCTCAGTGCTCACAGCGACAGCAGGAGTATCATACCTCTCTGTTATGCCACAAGACACCTCAACCCACGGACGACAACCCTAGCCTTGAGACGACAGTAAAGGAGTCTCATACCTCCAAGACCCGACGCCCCTTAGCCTCAAGTATCTCGGCCCACGACCTCAACTAGGGTGTCGCGCCCGACCACCCGAGAATGTCATCACATTCCCTAGTCCCGACGACATGGTCCTACACTGTCTTGGTCCGCACACAGAAAACCTTGAAATCATTTTCCAAAACAGGCCAACTATTTCTTTGAAATCTATTTTCCAAAACCATTTTTATATCTTTAAAAACTCTTCCAAAACCTCGACAAAGTGGCACGTCAGGTGTCCCAGGGGACCACTACTGACGGCTCACAATCCCATCTTACAGGGACAAAACACAGCAATCCAGAAAGCCCTCGAAAAAACACATTCTATAAACATATTTGGACCCAGAATCGGCATGCCGAAAACAGGTTCGGTATGCCAAAAATCCCTGGTTCGGTAGACCGATCTGGATCGGTCGACCGAATCAAGTTAATGGTCAACACTCAGGCCAAAATTGATATACCAAAACTGGTTCGGTCGACCGAAATCTCCTGATTCGGACGACCGTCCAAAATCAGATGACCGAATTTCGACAAGAGGACCCAATCTAACAGAAAAATAGTATGTCGGACAGAATCGGTATACCGAAATCCACTGATTCGGTATGCCGTTTCCATTTCGATATGTTGAATTCTACGAAACCAGAAAACGTCTCAAACCCTACAGTCCGAAATCGCCCCAACTGAGACCTCCGATCGGACCTCCTAACAAATACCAAAAATCTTGCATAAAACATAAGATGTAAACCCTCGAGTCTACTCCAAAACCCAACAAACAAAACTAAAATCCATTCACCAAGCATCAAGATATAAAATCGCAAAGGCAGAAGGGTCAAAATGACCCAAAACACAACCACCGCCATAAATGTCCATAAATCCACCATAAATTCTCATAAACTCACAATAAATTCTCATAAAATCACAATAAATTCTAGGAATATAAATTTACCTAGATTTCATGCAACCCTATCAATTTCTACCATTTTCGTGCTCTCTATTACATGAGGTGGAAATGCGTACCTGAAAATGCGCTCCTATGATCTCCGGCCAAGTCCGACGAACTCCGGCGCAACCATGGCCTCGGGAGCGCTCCACGCAAACTCCACGTGCCTCACAAGCCACCACATCCCTCCGCTGCACTCCCTTTCCCTCTCTCTCTCTCTCTGTCGACGCGCGAGAAGAAGAAACAGGGGATACATGTGGAAGGAGAAGAAGAGGGAGGAGTGGGGAGGAAGGAAAGGAAGGGTGGGGAAGAAGGGAAGCGCGCTCGAGGAGGAGAAGGAAAGAAGAAGAAAGAAGGAGAAGACGGTGATGAGCAGCGGAGGAGTACGGTGCGGCTTATAATGCCTGCGCACGCAGTAGCTGGGAGCGTGCTCACCTACACGTCTCAGCCATGGCACACTGCACGAGCAACCAACCACTCCGCCCAACCACCAGCCACAACCAACGGCCCACGAACGTAGGCCCCATGTGGACCCCACACTGGGGCCCCACACGGACCCACACTCGACCCCACACGCATAGTGCCACAATGCATAGTGCCAACCACACACAGGGACACGTGAATAGAAGCCGACCCACGAGGCCCAAGCACAAAACCACACAACGAGCCTCGGAACAGTAACACCCGTCTAGGAATAAAATTCATTAAAATGTAAATAATTACAAAATGACTTTTACAGGTGTTATAACGTGTTTTTGGGTGTACTTGTTATCCCAATTTAAGACCTTATAATAAAAATAAACTTGACTACAGGACTACAAAATGCATCTTCCTGGGGTATTCTTCATCTCATATAGGATACTGTTGTTTTGATCCTATTTCATCCTGTATATATATATTTCTCGTGATGTTGTCTTTCATGATGATAATTTCTCTACAGCTCAAACTCTACAACCCAAGCCCAATTTTGATTCAACCCATACTACTCATATCTCTCAATCCCTTCAACCATTGCTGATTTCTCTTTTGTCACCTAGGGCATAAATTCCTCTAGACCCTTCCAACTCTCATCTGCTCGATTCCTCTACTGCTTCTTATGTGTCATCGTCCCCCTCTCCTTCCAGTCCTTCTCTTCCTCCTCCCTATCAAATTACTAATCGTGGTGTGATACCCAGATCTAAGCACAGAATTCGCAAGCCAAACTCTAAGTATGCTCTAATTGTGGCTTCTTCTATTTCTCCTATTACCTTTGTTCAAGCTACTAAAGATGTTCGATGGCGCATGGCTATGATCAATGAGTATAATGCCCTACTACGTAATGGCACTTGGACACTTACTCCTCCACCTTCACATAACATTATTGGTTGTAAGTGGATTTTCAGAGTCAAGGAGCAGGCCGATGGCTCTTTGGAGCGTTTCAAGGCACGTCTCGTCGCTCAAGGTTTCACATAGCAAGAAGGCGTCAACTACTTAGAGACATTCAGTCTGGTAATTAAGCCTGTTACTATACGAACTATGCTTACAATGGCTTACTTTAATAATTGGACCATTAAATAGCTTGATATTAGCAATGTTTTTCTACATCACATGCTTAATGAAGAGATATACATGAGACAACACTATGATTTGTAGATCCTAGTCTTCCCAACCATGTATCATCATCTTCATCGCTCCTTATATGGTCTCAAACAGGTGCCACGAGCTTGGTTTAGTAGGCTTCATGCATTCCTTCTTCAACAAATGTTTTAGGATTCTAAGTGTGATGTATTTCTGTTTATCAAACACACAGTTACTGATGTAACTTATTTTCCGATTTATGTTGATGATATACTCGTCACAAGGTCTTCGAACAAGGCTATTGCTCATTTGCATTCTACTCTAGCCACTGTTTTTGTTGTTCGAGATCTTGGTGATATTCACTACTTCCTTGGAATTGAGATCAAACACACCAGTGATGGTTTGCATCTTTCACAGTCCAAGTATATTGCTGACATTTTACGACATTATAAGCTAGATGAAGTAAAGCCCTGTCTTACACCACTACCAGCGAACAATCAATTATCTAAACTAGAAGGACAGTTATTAGATGATCCAACTCACTATCAGTAGTTGGTGGGTGCTGTGCAATATTGCATTCTTACCAGACTTGATGTTGCCTTTGTAGTTAACAAAGTTTGTCAATTCATGCATTCTTCTACTACAAATCATCTTCAAGCTGTAAAAAGAATTTTTTGATACCTTAAGGGAACCATTCAGCATGGCATGCTTCTTCGACATTCCTCTTCCTTTGATCTTTATGCCTTCTCTGATGCTGATTGGGCCTCCAATCTTGATGATCACTGGTCTCAAAGTGGGTATTGCATTTTTTGGGGCAGCTCTCTCATCTATTGGTGCTCTAGGAAACAACCAATGGTCTCACGATCTAGTACAGAGTCGGAATATCGAAGCTTAGCTGCTGCAACTTCTGAACTGATGTGGCTTCAAATGTTATTGGTTGAGCTACGAATACCTCAACATCATCCTCCAATATTATGGTGTGACAATGTTGGCGCTACATTCTTAGCAGCTAATCCAATAAATCATGCTCAGACCAAACACATATCTGTGGATTATTACTTTGTCAGAGAACAAATTGTCCACAAGAAACTTGATGTTCGATTCATTTCCTCCAAATATCAGTTGGCTGACACTCTTACTAAACCCCTATGCAAGCAACCATTCATGATGAGTAGGGACAAGCTTACTGTTGCGTCTCGGCTAAGCTTGAGGGGGACTGTTAACAAACCTGATTGTGCATCATAGACAACACAGTGCACCAATCACTGTCCTGTGGATATCTCTCACTAATGAGTGGCGTTGGACATGGTTGTTGTAACAACCTCCAATAGAAGAATATTCTCTGTACTTACTTTATTCTTTCTTATCATTTCTAGAATAATCTATTGCTATGTATAAATACCTTTGGATATCAATAAGAAATGATCATCAGTTTCTCATTCTATGTATGTTCTAGCACTTCCTGAATGGGTTTGAATATACTTTATTCTTAGACCACCTTTTCTTTATCTTTTTTTCCCCTCTTCCTAAGGAATGCTTTGCTAGGTTGCTAGTCCAATCCTATTTCCACTTTGGATAGTTTCCTCATCGAACTGTGCTATAGGGTATAAATTTGTTGTTTTACTACTAGTTTTTGAATTTCTTGTCCATCTAGAGTTTCAATGACCATTATACGGGACATCCGATTCATATTTCCACTCTTGTATCTTCAATGAAAACAAGGCTGTTAGTATTTTGTCAGTTGATCGAAACTTCATCTTGGTCATTTGAGATGATCTATTGGTATGAATAGCTAGCTATGTGGGAACCTTGTGTTTAGTTTGTCACCTACTCCTTGCAATGGAGGTGGGAGCTTCATTCCTAAATGGCCTTATAGGGTTCAACTATCTGATAATGTTGTGGTAAACACTTATTGAAGAATCGATTATTCTCATAAACAATATTCTTTTGAAAGGTTAACCTATTTTAAAATTGAGGCTTTTCAAAGGTCTTATACATAAACAAGAAGTAGACATATTGAAATAATTTGACATAAAACGTGGGATTTGGTTCAACTTTTGAAGAAATAAATAAGTTTTCGAAAAGTTGGTCCCTTTAATTGCTAACAAATGGATCCTATGCTAGAATCAAAATTGGAAAAGGTCAAAAAGTGGATGCTAGTGAGGCAATTGCAGGGAGCTACTTAACACCAACTCACTTGTGGTAGTTGGGGAATTTCATGTGAAATTGCACACTCTAACCATCAAGCCTGAGAATTTTTGTATGTTAATTAATGAATTTATTTCCTTGGAGAACCAACCATCTAGAGGGGGTCAAGACCTAGGTTATCACCCATGTTTTAAATGTTCACCTTGATGCAAGGCTACATTTAAAACTATCAGTAGGTAGGATATGACCTATTCAGTCGCTTCAACTCGACCTGTTTGAAACAGGTATGACCCATTAACCCATATGTCAATCCATTCTATCCATTAGTAGCCATAGGTATTTACCTTACCCATGACTTTATAGGTAAGGATAAGGATAAACCTTTGACCTACCATCATCTGACTCAATTACACTCCTAACCACATTGCTGTTGAAAGTGCAACTTCACCTTAGAGCAACAAAAGGCTTACATAATGTCGAGGTAGATTGTCTCATTTGTGCCTCTTTCACAATAGAAGTATGGTACTTTATACTTCCATTGATATTTAGCATCATCGTCAATAAAGAACCAGTATAATAGTTTCAAATTAAAGAATATAGGGATTAGACTTGTGTTAATAAATAGATGGATCTCTTAATTCAATGTCAATAGATTTTAAGTTGAATATGTAGATTTAATATAATATCAAAATAAAAAAGAAACCTAAATAAACCTACTCCATACACATTCATCTGTATTCAAAAGAAAAGACATATATAAGACCCTAGAGAAGACCACACATGTTGGAAGTGTTTGGATAGTCTTACTTTAGAGAATGTATAAATTGTACTTGAGTTACCATATAAATGGACTCCTCTAGTTTACTATCAATTAATTTTGAGTTGGAGTTCTGATCCAATAGTGATCATGGGATCTATGCTCATGAGAAGTAATCAAGCAACATATCAACTCAGTGATAATGGTTGATATGTATATATGAGCTGGAGGAGCATGTTAGAGATTGAGAACAACTATATACTTAGCACATTTTAATTGCTATATAGCAGTTGGCCAACCTTATGGAAGAGTATGCAAGAGCTTAAGCTTACCTATTAAAAAAAATCCTTGGCATATTTTCTCCTTATAATTTGTGATTAACAAGAATGGAATTATTCATTGCACACAAAAAAGGAAAATATATGTAAAAGAGGAAAGGAAATGAGTTGAATAACTTTTTATAGTGAGAATCTTACAAAGGATGTTCTAAAGCATGTAACAAGAAATGAACAATGCTTAACTCATTCGCTATGTACTACACTAATTAATGGGTTGCATCTTGGAGAAGCATGAACTAGCTCTGGAAGAAATTGAAGGCCTAGAATTAGCATTGCAAAGTGGATGGAATGCTGCCACTTGGGAGAAACTTATGGAAAAGAGACAAGATTTTATGAAAGTTGAATTTCAACATGAATTTTTTTTAAACAAAAGGCTAGAATCAGTTAATTAACTAAAGGGGATAGGAATTTCAAAGTTTTCCATGCTATTGTAAAGGACAATAGGAGAATCAATGCTTTTATGCATCTTCTTGACAATCCCTTATTTCAAAACTCAGATTGTTTGAAGAAGAAAGGCCTAGAGTATTTCAAGAAACTTTTGACAGCTAAACAATGCCTGGAACACAAAGAACTTCTTCAAGTTATTCCATCGGTTACTAATGTGGTGGATAACCTAGCTCTATGCCTGGAACCAAATGTTGAGGAGATTTGGAAAGGAAAGTGGTCTTTTCAATGGATAGAAACAATGCTCCTAGACCAAATGGATTCTCAACTAGCTTCTTCTAGTGTTGTTGGGATGTGGTTTCAGATGATGTGACTGTTGCAATTAGGGCTTTCTTTAAATGGTAATTCTCTCCCAAGAGCTTGGAAGGCTACCTTTCTTGTCTTGATTCCTAAGAAGGAGAAGCCTAGAGATTTTTTTGATTTTAGGCTCATCAGTCTATGTAATGTTTGTTATAAAATTATTTCTAAGTTGTTGAATGATAGACTAAATAGACTGCTTCCCAAGCTAATTTCTTGTGAGCTAGGAGCCTTGTTAGTGGTAGGCTTATTTAGGACAATGTGGCCATCACTTATGAACTTGTTTAAAGTCTAGATCATGGTCTACTTGGGGAAATGTCATCTTAAATTTGGATATGGAGAAAGCTTATGACAGATTGGATTGGAAATTTTTATTTTCGACTCTTAGGTGCTTTGGTTTCTCTCCCCCTTGGATTTAGCTGATCAAACAATGCATTGTGGAGAATTTTTTTCTCTATTGAGATGGAGGATGGATCTACTTCTTTTTTCAAGAGTAGTAGAGGGTTGACACAGAGAGATCCTATCTCTCCATTTTCTTTGTTTTGGCTGAGGAAGTCCTAAGTAGAGGTTGTGGATATTCCATTTTGGCACTTCTCTGTTTCTTCTTAAGTTACATTATGCCACCTTCGTGTTACATTCAATCTTGGAAGCCTTTCTCTTAGCTTAAGTACCCTACTAAGGTTTATGTGCTAATCTAGGTCGTAAGATGCAACAAATCTAGCGTTCAACGTTAGATGCTACAAATCCAGTGTTCTATGTTGAACACTGCAATTTTTGCATCTTATATATCTAATTCATTTCCCTCCTATTCTAGTCAAATCTTTCTTTTCTAAACTCAAAATAATTATTTTAAATTTTAAACAAGTCTTTGTAGCTTATCTAGAGGTCTTTATTACCTCATTAAGTGACCCATTTGACCTAGCACTTAAATTTAGTAAGTTTTAAGTCTAAATGTGTAAAACGCTAATTTCCCTACATCTTATATTAAATGCAGGGTTTTATGCGTATTATACTTGACAACTCAGCCTCATCACGTTAGTTACTTTCTTTCTTTGGAAATTTTTGAAGTCAAAACATTTCTTTCTTTAGAAAAATCTAGTGATTGTGCATGGCTTTAATTTGGCTTTAAGCAAGCTTTATTGTCCTTTAATTAGAGGAATATTCCCTCATTAATGAGACCAAGCATCTAAAGGTGTAAGACGTGGGACTCTCTGCGTCTTACATTGGATGTTGGAATCCTAGTGTCTTACACCCTAGATATGGAAATTTTCAGCTGTAGTTGGACTATCTTACCAATTTTGAATTTGTTACCTTTTCTTGACTCACCCATACTACTATAAATACTTAGGTAGCGTTTGGTACACTGGAATGGAACGAGAGAATTCCATTCCGCTGTTTAGTACAAAAACAATCTTTGGAATAGGCATGGAAATGAAATTCTCTTGAGAATCAAATTCCCATTGAATATGAGAATTTCATTCCTTCCCGAGAGGTAAGGAATTTGATTCCAATTCTATTGGGAATCATCTTAAAAATGTTGTGTACCCTCCTCTGCAGTGGTTCCTCCTTCTCTACAGCCATCCCTCCTCCTTCGTGGTGTGTTTCCGAAGTCTGTCACCTTCCTCTTCCTCCGAGGCCCTCCCTCCTCCTCTACGGCCTTCTCTCCTCCACAACCATTTCTTTTTTGTATTTTTTTTGTTTTTTCATCTTCTTTTCCTATTTTTTTTCTATGTATGTATTTTTTTTACAAAGAATATTGATATTTTTTATTATCTTCTTTTCCTAAAAGAGTTTTTATTCTACTAAGAATATTTTGTTAATGTTAATTTAGAAAGGATTATCTATGTTAATACTAATTTAGAAAAGATTGTCTATGTTAATACTTTTATGTGTATGTGTATGTGTATTTGTATAATGTAGTGTGTATGGAAAAAAATTATTTCCCAAATTATTTCCCAAATTAATAGGATATTTTTGTTAATATGTAGTTGTTAATCTTTTAAATTTTATATATCCATATCGATTCTATTTTTATGTATCAAATATTGGAAAGGAATTGTCTGTCAATTTTATTTTGCAATTCCATTATATATCAAATATAGAAATGGAATAAATCTATTCCATTGCATTCCATTCCAAATTTCATTCGAGAGTTCATTCCATTCCTATCTATTTTTGTTCTAATGTACCTAACGCAGCAGTAGATACCTCAACCTTGCCAATTCTTATTTATCTGATTTAATTTTGAAAATCTCTCTTTAACTTTTTCCATCAAATATTTACATCTAATTATAATCTAAATAGTGATTTCAAAATGTAAAAGTAATTAATAAAATAGAGTTGATTTACATATTACCTTGATATCATAATTGCCACTAAGTATTGAATCGTAATTCACATCCCACTTTAGGCATTAACATACATGCAACCATAAATGAACTAAAGCCTTTAAAAATCCGTTGTTGACATGCAAGAATGCTAATTCACCTTGACATGCATGTACAAAGGGGTACTAAATCGTTGATATTACAACACCTAATCCTATTCCTAAACATGAATGGTCTTCTTTGTATGTTTATGTATAAGACCCTTCGTGTCTTTTATACAAACACATTATATCTTTCTAACTTCTTCATACTCCATAGAATAAAATATTTATTATTTTCTTAATTTGTATGCATGTGTGATGTGCTTTGTCAAAAAGAGAAAAAATAACATGCGTTCGATGGAGTACTATGATTGTAGTGACGGCGGGGATACTGTAAAAAGGTATGATAACATAAACATTCAATTGACTAAATAAATTCCATACTGTGTAACGTTAACAAACACTAATCGACCTGGTCTCTCTGGCGCAAAATAAGCTCCGATAAACTACGCCCTCCGCTTTGTGCGTTTTCCTTCCCGTGATCTATGGCGGGACGACGCTTACCTAGCGGTCGTCGTGATCCTCCTCCCTACAACCTCTGCTCGCGCAAGGCTGCTCTGGCTGGGGAGGCGCTCGTTGCAAGCGCCTTGTCTGGGAAGGCGCGACTTCTACTGGTAACTTCTACCCCCCTTTCTTTTCCGACGTGCCCTGTTCAGGGTAGCCGGAAGAGGAAGGCTTCTACTTCTCTTTCTGATCCCCGATCTGATTTTGACGGGGAAGGGTCTCCATCACCTCCGTCTGGCTCTCCTTGGGGCAGATTTGTCTCGGACGACCCCTGTTTGTCTAGATCTAGCATCTTGGCGGTTTTCTATGGCCCTTCTCCTTGCCTGAGTTTTATTTCCAACAGTGCTGTGGATATTTTGGTGGATTGCTGTTTCATTTGTAGATCTTTGTCGCCGATGTGGTTGAATATGTTGGTTTCATGCTTATTATGTGATGATATTATAGATGCCTATGGATCTGAGATAGATAGACTTTTATCTTCTTCTGATTATGGTTTCTCTGGATTTCTTGATGCGAATGGTTTGCCTCTGGTTTTTAGAACTGTATCAGGGACTTTTCCCCGATCGCTTGGTGGCTTCTGTTCGGATCCTAGGCACTCTGTGTGTGTAGATCCTGTTTTTCTTCCCGGTGCTCCGACGATCTCTCTCCCGCTGGTGGGCCGGCGGGGAGTGGCTTCTGAACCTAGAAGTTGCGTGCTTGAGAAGCCAGGTTTCATTGGCCCCTCGTGTTCTGTGTGAGGGTATTCTCAGTATTCCCCCCCTGTGGTTTGTGAAGTGTTTAGTAATTTTAGGAGTAATGACGGGGGAATTTTCGATAATATTGTGAGCAATAATGTTAATTTTAATCTCTCACCGGCTACTGCTGATCTGGTGGGGCCCTTGGGATTCTACACGTCTGACGACATGCGGTATTCGTCTGACCCCTGCTCTCCTCACGTCTCTTCTGACATTATTGTGGAGGTGGTTTCTCTGCCCGGGAATGGAAACTTCCCCCCCTCCCCAGGAAATACTGAAATTTCACCGATTTTTCTGACACAAATCTCTGCGACAAAGATTTTGTCTGACCACTATACTGAGATTTCTGATTTTGGGTGCGGTGGTTCGCGTTTTGCCGCTTTGAACCCCTCTCCTTCTTCTGAAAATACTTTGGACTGCGAGGCTGGTTCTCCTGGGTGGACACTGGTGGAGAAGAAGAAGAATATCTCTTCCCCTTTGGTACGTTTCTGTAGAGATAATGATCGTTGTTTTCAATGTGGTCTGCGTGGCCATATAAAGAGCAACTGTAAATTTTCTGGGGCTTGTTATAGATGTAAAGCATTTTCTCATTCGGTGGCCATTTGTGACTTTTTTCAGGAGCCCAGATCTCATACTAATATGGCTGGTTTCTCACCCCAAAAACCCAATAGTTATACATCCCTCTGATGCCTCATGTAACCTCACAATCCATTACTCTTGTTGTGCGATAGTCACAGATCATTCCTCCTGTCTTTCCTCTGATATGCTATCCCAGCATATACTTAACAACTAGCCTCTACATGTTAAAATTGAGATTTCTGATTTTTCCCCTGGGAAATTTTTATTAAAATTTCCCTCCATTAAAGACAAAAATGACATACTGAGTCGTTTTGGGTCCTCTCTCCAATCACTCTCTGCTTCGTTTGTGCACTGGATGCCTAGCTTCAATGCAGTGCTTTCCTTTAAGGAAGAGGGGACCTAGATCAGGTTGGAAGGAATTCCCCACCATTTATGGTGCACTGATGTATTCCATAGGCTGGTTTCAGACTTTGCTGAGCTGCTTGAGGTAGACTTATCTATTGACAGAGTAAAGTTTCTAGGGTTTGCTAGGGTGAGGATCAAGATCTTCCCAGGTAAAGAGACCCCTGATGTGAGATTTTTTGTTTATGGGAAAACTGTCTACCCTATTAAGTATAAACTAAGCTGGGACCTATGCCCCTCTACCTCTCCTCCCACCCAAAAACCATTTCCTGCATGGCCCAAACATTCTTCCCAGGCCTCTTCCTCTAGAAATCTGTTTCCTGTTAGGAAACCTTTTAAGAAAGGTTGGCGTGGCAATATTAGTGGAAAGAACCACCAAATCCCTAAGTCCTAGCTCAAATCTGGGAAAAATGTATGGATGAGACCTACCTTTTCCCCTTCTCCTAAGTCTCCTTCTCATGGGTCTGACGGGTTGCTACCCACCCCTTCAGCTCCAGGTACTATTGCAGCAACACCTGCCCCTCCCATCCAGAGAAATTCTGAGCTCTCTAATGTAGCTCCCAACTGGGTGGAATCTGAAATCAAGGCCAGGAACCTCTTGCTGGCTAAATTCAAAAAGGTCATGGCTATTTATGACTATCTGGACCAGGAGGAATTGGGTTCTACCCACTCTGAGAAGCCTACCTCTAGGCCCCCTACTGCTGTGCATGCACCAGGTGAGGATTTGCATACTTATAGTGAAAACATTAATGATTTCAACCATGGTTCTGTATCTAGTAACTCTTTGGATTCCAATGCTGTTAATTTGCTATTTCCTGTTAATTCTGGATCTTATTTTGAGGATCCTCTAAGATGGGATTCTTATGAGCACTTTAAATGTTTTTGTGATAATATTGGTATCTCATTGTCCTCTAAAGAAGACTCAATAGTCTTTTTTAACCAAGTTAGGAAGGATCAGGGCAAAGAGTATGTTAATTTAGAAGACCCTTATGTACCCTTGGATGGGAGGGGATCTTCTGTTTAGGTTTCAATATGCTTATTATGATTATAGCAGCTTGGAACATTAGAGGATTGGGGTCTGGGCACAAGAAGAGAGAATTAAAAGAATTTATTGTATCTAACAAATGTGATATCATTATTGTCAGTGAAACCAAGAAGGAAGAGTTTTCTGAAGGGTCATTAAGATTTTTAGGAGGCAATAAAATCAATACATGGTCTTTGGTTCCCTCTAT
>JAMKQA010002611.1:0-19837 GCA_024699735.1 Posidonia australis
AATTCCTATCTGGACGGATGGATTCAAGGCCTCCCTTTTCCATCTTTTCTAGACTACCGGTCGGAGTCTAGATGTTCCCATCCCTGGTTCGACCTGTTCGGACAAACCTCGATGCCACCCTCTCGCCTTTGAATTCCTATCCGGACGGACGGATTCAAGGCCTCCCTTTTCCATCTTTTCAAGACCATTGGTTGGAGTCTAGATGTTCCCATCCCTGGTTCGATCTGTTCGGACAAACCTCGGTGCCACCCCTCTCGCCTTCGAATTCCTATCCAGACGGACGGATTCAAGGCCTCCCTTTTCCATCTTTTCTAGACTACTGGTCGGAGTCTAGATGTTCCCATCCCTGGTTTGACCCGTTCGGACAAACCTCGGTGCCACCCCTCTCGCCTTCGAATTCCTATCTGGACGACGGATTCAAGGCCCCCCTTTTCCATCTTTTCTAGACCACCGATTGGAGTCTAGATGTTCCCATCCCTGGTTCGTTCTGTTCAGGCGAACCTCAGTGCCACCCCTCTCGCCTTCGAATTCCTATCCGGACGGACGGATTCAAGGCCTCCCTTTTCCATCTTTTCTAGATTACCGGTTAGAGTCTAGATGTTTCCATCTCTGGTTCGATCTGTTTGGACGAACCTCAGTGCCACCTCTCTTGCCTTTGAATTCCGCTCTGAGCAGACGGAATTAAAGTAGATTGTTTGCCTCCTTCCTTTGGGCTGGTATCCCGAACTACCCGGGCAATCCCTGTGATGCCTGATGGATTTCCCACTCTCCTTGTTCCTTCTCTCATTTTGGGCTGGTAGCCCAAACTACCCGGATGACTTCCGTGACTAGTCATTTTTCGGTCGGCAAGCACCGTGAGTTTTGTCTGGCGTTTTTTCTCAACAAGTGTGATAACCAATCATGTCTTTTAGGAGCTGATTGGTCGTCAGCTTGCCGGCATTTGTCATTAGTATTGGTTTCTCTGATGTTAGCTTCGACTGTGGCATTCAAAGAGACAGGACAGGACCTCTGGTGCATTCACTGACTAGTAGCTGGTTGCCATTAACTAACTCTTTCTTGTAGCTTCGGACAGAGCATCTTCATCAACTCCGAGCGGCGATCTCCTCCTCCTGATCTCTTTTTCTTGTAAGAAGGGGTGGGGTGTCTCTGTCAACCCTTAGCATCAGTCTCAGTTCCATTCGTCCTCCGATCTTACTCAGGGAGGGGCATCTGTAGACACCCCCATATGTTTGCAATTGGACAAAACCCTAACAAGACTCTAAAAACCCTAAAAAACCAAACAAAACCATAAAACCCTAAATAAACCTTAAAAAACCCTAAAACCTCTAAAAAAACCTAGAAAATCCTAAAAAACCAAACAAAACTATAAAAACCCTAAAAAAACCTAAAAACCCTAGAAAAACCCTAAAAACCAAACAAAATCATAAAACCCTAAATAAACCATAAAAATCTTAAAAAACCCTAGAAAAACCCTAAAAAGCCAAACAAAACCACAGAACCCTAATCCAAACCCTAGGTTAAATCCTAATCCAAACCTAAACCTTAAATTAAGACTTAAAGCAAATTCAAAACTCTAATCTAAACCCTAAAACCTAGGTCAAATCCTAAGTCAAACCTTAAACCATAAGTCAAACCCCAGACCCTAATGTCAAACCCTAACAACCTAACTAACTTCCACTCCCTCATAACTACTCTAACAAACTCATGTAGCAAACTAACTCTCACTCCAACATAACAATCTCTAACCACCTATAACAACCTCTAACTATTTTAACAAATTCTAACAACTTCCCACTTAATCTAACCAACTCTAACAACTTCTCACTTAATTTAACAACTCTAACAACTTCCCACTTAATCCAACAGCCTTTAACTAATCACAACAACCCATAACCCACTATGGCAAGCCTATAAATAACCCCCATTTACAAGTGAGAAAGGTTGTTAGAAAATTTGAGATGAGAGCTCCCCAAAGCTTTTTCCTCCCAACCAGAGCAACCAGAGTGATTCAGGAGCAAGGAGGAAGCTTGTGGAGGAGAGAAATCAGAGTTTCCAGCCATCTCCGGCGAGCTCCGACGACCAAGGTCACTGCCAGTCCAGGTACGCCCTCTACAGACCTCAATTTCCTTGCAGAATGATCTCCTAGGTCTCCCTTTTCCTTCCCCGATCGATTCCAGCAAAGCTAAAGGTCTTCCCTAGCTGGAATCGTGGTTTCAGACCTTGCCGTAGTCATTTTTCGGCGACAGAAGTGGGGGCATGAATCCAGTGGTCGATTCGTGCCCCAAGGTGCTCTATCTTCCTCCCCTGGATCTCCTTTTGCTATTTCACCCATCGAAACTCCGATTCAATCGCTGTGGAAGGTGCTAGTAGAAGATCGTCGGAGTCAGGCTCCGTCACCGTTACCGGGGAAGACGATTGGTATCAATGATCGATCGAGTGTCTCCCGCTCCACCGTGCCACTCCAAGCATCCAAGAATGATCTCCGGCACTCCACCAACGCTCCTGAGGTTCCAGAATCGCGAGTTAGGCCTTCAATCACCTTTGCAACCTCGCTCGCCGGAGAAGACGATAGCGGCAGCAGGGGAGCCCAGCATCATGAGATTCTCCTCCATTCTTGCCTCTGAAGGAAGGAAAACATTCCTCACCTCACCGTCAAGCCTCTAGCGGCCTTGGACCACCGCGTCGTCGCCCCCAGAGCCTCGTTCTTCTCCAGCGCCGTCACTGGAGCTGCCACGACAGCGAGGGGGACGAAAGGAAGATTCCAACCATCGAACCTTCGATCCAAACCGTTGGATCTCTCCCCCTCCTTCTCTTCTTGCTCCCAGTGGAGCCTGATACTTGATCGGGCATCGGGATGCCCTTCAGCGGTCGTTGACGGCAGAGTTCCGTCGCTGGTGGCCGTCGATTCCTTTTTCTTTTAAAAAATAAAAAATAAGTTTTTCTTTTAAATGACTTCTGTCTTTTCTTTTATTTGCAGTTAGGTCCTTATTTTCTTATAAATAGGTCTTTTCCTTACTTTTTGGTCCCTACATATATTTTAAAATCATTTAAATAATGTTTGTCTTGACATATTGCATAAAAACCCCTGTAAGTTTTTAAAATTGTTTTCCAAGCTTAAAAGTTTGACAAAAATCTCCAAAGTTACTTTTCATGCATTTAAATCCAGCATTTTTGCATAAAAAACCCTGAACTTTGTTGAAATAGTTCTGAATGCATATTTCTCTGTTTAAATTGCAAGTTAAACCCTGAGACTTCAAATATTTGCTCAAATGTGACCTAAATTGCATTTTAGCCCCTAAATTTTACTGATTTCACACTGAATGCAAGTTTTCTACGGTAAATTTGCATGTCAATCCCTAGAACTTTCTATTTTCAAACATGGACTCTTTTTCTTGCATATTTTGTCCTGAATTTCTTCAGAATTGCATTAAGTACATGTTTTAATGGCAAAATTGCATTTTGAATCATAGGAATCTTTAATTCGGCCAAAAATGCACAGATTTGCATATTTGGCCCCAGATTTCTTCAAAATTACATAAAATGTGTTTTCCTATGTATTTTTGATGATTTTGCCTTAGAATTTCAGTTTTCATTCAGAATTTGGAAATTTTGCACAAAAACCCTTAGAATTTACATTTTTACACTCTTACATGCATTTTGCACATTTTGTTGCTATTTTTCATGCATATTTTCTTGTGATTTCTTCCTTACATCGTGCACGCATTTCTAACTCATTTCAAGCTTGGTTTTCCCATCATTTCCTGGATTTCTTCCGACTTTCGCGATTTTGTCTTGATTTGGATTTCCTTCGCCTGAGGGCGTACATTAACCGGCTTAACAATGTCGACATTGTCTCGCATGAGGATTATTTTTCCCAATTTGATTTTCTCGGATTTCTTGGAGTTTCTGCTCATTTGCGTGATGCTTTCCGAGAGTTTCTCGATTTTCATGATTTTTCTCATCGCCCACGGGCGTACAGTAAAGCGGCATTCTCAATGCCTACATTTGCCCTCGGATTATCTTTTTCCCTTTATTCATTTCTTCTCTTTGATTTGACATGTCTTCGTAGTCACATTAAGCATGTGCATTCAGAATAGGCTAGCATACACACAATAGACCATTAACAAGTAGGAAACCTAGAAAGACCGAGTTTTTCGGGCGCATGGGGGTGCCTAACCTGTTCCCCATGTGTAACAAGAATCCTTACCCTTTCTCTGGGCTACATTGATTTGTGCATTTCATCCATTAGGTACAGAGCATGTATCTTTTCTTCATCTTGTTTTCTTCTTGGTTTTCTTTCGTATTTGGTTTTTCTCGTCTTTCCATTAAAAGACTAGGTAGCGACTCCTTTCCTTATCCTTTCTTATCTTTCATTGGTATTTCCGAGTCGAGGTTTCTTCTCTAGATTCACCATCTTCGTCGTGACCGTATCGGGACTCCTCGTGTGCTTCCACACACCGTAGGGAGAGCCGTGCAGGGTTCCACCAACATGGTAACAATAGGGGTGCCTAACATCTTCCCCGCACGTAATAGGAGTCCTTACCCTTTCTCTGGTATGCATTAACCCATGTGTTGCGCCCATTTGGCACGGATTCATTCATGTTTTGCCTCTAGTTTTCACCTTGGCTTTTGATACGGTTTTCCTCGTTTTTCCGTTTTTAATAAACTAGGTAGCGACTTCATTTCCTTATCTTTTCTTTGTTTCAATTGTTTTGGTGTTTTTCAAATCTTTCTCTTCCTCAGATTCATAAGATTTGCTGTGACTTACCGGTATTGATGCAATTCCAATCGCATCAAATCACGGATCTCCTCCGTCAGTATGGTCACAGGAACTAACGACTCCATTTCTTATATTTTCTTTGTTTCGATTCTTTTGGTGTTTTTTGAGTCTTTCTCTTCTTTGGATTCACTAGATTTGCTGTGACTTGCTGGTATCGGTGCGATCCCAATCGCATCAAATCTCAGATCCCCCCCCCAGTATGGTCACAAAATCATAAAAAAAATAAATAATAATCAACCATTTTAACACATAAAGGCCATTGTATTTAGACAAGTATACCTGAAGAAGCACTTTCAATCTTAGAGTTCTTTTGTGGTGTAGGAGTAGGACGTGACTCTTTATTACTTGTACCTATAAGGAGTCATTGATAAGTTTATCATGTAAACAACAATATGTAAACATCGATATTACGTTATATGTAAATAACAATATGTAAACTTCAATATTATGTTATATCAAACAACAATAAACAACAATCATATCTCATTAAAAAAGTATACCTAAAGAAGAAGAACTTACAATCAAACTTGCATGCTTAGTCTTTTTTGGTGTTGATGGTGTAGGCTCTTTCATTAAGGTTGTACATACATGTAAATTTATCATATCTCATGTTATACACTAATATTAAGCAAATTCATATACAATCAAATACAATGATATCTCATTTAATGTAGACAGAAATCATGTCTCATGTGAACATATCTCATGTATCATGTCATATACTAATCTTATGTAATTATTAGCAATCATATTTCATTTGCAATAAATAAATAGCAATCATATCTTACATATACAATCATGTTTTATGTAAGAAGTAATCATATCTCATATAAACAGAAATCAAGTCTTAGGTAAGAAAAAAATCATGTCTCATGTAAACATATATATATATATTCAAATTTATAAAAAAATCATATTTCATGTGAACATATACAATCAAATTAACAGGAAACAAAAGGAACAATATAGGGTTGAAGACAATGGCGATGGTAAGGACATTAATGGTAGAGTGACCATAAAAGTCTAACTAATATTACTTTTTTTGAATAATAAGGAGATAAAATCAAGATACCATTGAAATATATTAGGAACACCAAGATAAGCTTAAGAGAATTATACAGAAGCTTTCCCTTTAAATGCAACAGAGAATAGAGATAAACTGATTTTGGCAAATATATCTTACATATGCAATCATGTCTTATGTAGAAAGCAAGCAATCATATCTTACTTTACGATAATCATGATTTTTAGAAAATCATGTCTAATGATCACGTCTCAAATTTATCAAAATAAAATTGATTCTAAGCATAATAATCGTAAAGTGAGATATAATTACTGTCTACAAAATATGATTACTATCTAGAAAATATGTGTGCTATTTCTTTATGACATGAGATATGATCATGAATATTCTTATGTCTACATGATTCTCTATGTCTCGTGAGACATGATTTCCGCTTACATGAGATATGATTTCTGCTTACATAAGACATGATTACTTCTTACATGAGACATGATTGTATATGTAAGATATGATTATCAAAATTAGTTTACCCCTATTCTCTACTACATTTAAGGGAAAAACTTCTGTCAAAAGTTATCAACCTCATGACCCTCTAGAGGTATCAACTATCCTTAATTCGTTACTATAATCCTACGAGCCTTTTAATTCTTTAAAAACCACGAAAAACCTCTTAGATCTCATCCTAGGTAACTGACTCTTTACCATCCAGAGATATCAATTATTTCTGGTCCATTGGTTAGATACTTTAGTTTCTTGCTTTCTTAAAATCATAAAAAATATTTTCTAAAATCTTTGCAAATCTTATGCATTTCTTTCTAAATCCTTTTGAAAAATTCATTTGAAAACTAATTCGTAAACACCACGAAAAACGGCCACGACTGCCCTAGTCGCAGTCAACCTGCATTAGCTACCTGCATTGAAGACTAATGCCTAATAGAGTAGTTGCTCTGCT
Organism: Posidonia australis; assembly: GCA_024699735.1. Classification (NCBI taxonomy): domain Eukaryota; kingdom Viridiplantae; phylum Streptophyta; class Magnoliopsida; order Alismatales; family Posidoniaceae; genus Posidonia; species Posidonia australis. Next base: position 6,757 of record JAMKQA010002611.1, read on the forward strand.
AGCAACATCTTGGGGCATACTTCACCCCCAAAACCTAATCCCTACAACAAACATGCATAAAAAGACTAAAAATACAAGGAAAATTAGAATTTAAACTATGATTTGCACATCAAAAAGTTTTGCAAACCAATGTACAAAAGAAACCATCAAAACCACACAAATAGGTTCTCTCATGGGAATCCAAACACATACATAGCACCTCCGATTGCCACCTTCGGATTCTACTCACAGGATTTCAAGCACAATCCATGTAGTTTATATACTTCAATGAGCGAGAAATATCTTAGGTATAGTGTGTACCTTCCATCGACGTTCAACCTTCATGCCTACTTAGTAGCAGTACATGCGACTCCAACAACTATAATTCTTGATAGCAGCAATAGCTCTCGATAGTCAGCTCATTAGTAACAACATCAATGACAAGTGGTAGTAGCAACGAACGACGATGGTAATAATGAATGGTGGCATTAGCACAGTAACGACAACAAGCTCTCCTTCTTTCTCTTCGAACACAAACCCTCGCCAAGCTCTCTCTTTCTCTCTTGATTTTCCCCTCTCCTACTTCCTCATGGTTGTCGTTCGTTAGATGTCACCCTCACTTGCCTTTAAATAAAGGCACTGTTTTATGATGGTTGTTTAAATGCAAAATAATCACGAGATGGTACTGTAGCATGATGATATTTATCCAGTTTGAGTTCCATGTATTCAGAGAACATAATACGCCAAAATGGATGCACAACACAATAAACCAAAGAGAAATCACGATATATGTCAAAGTAATTCATGAAACATAATATGTCAAATAGAGAAATCAAAGAAAGAAACATTAAGATAATTCACTTCAATTACTTAAAAAGAATATTACATTAATGATAATTAAATATCAATCTACTTAATAAGATTCACTACTTCTTCTACCACCTGATTATAAAAAAATACAATAAAATAAAAATTAAATTTTAAAATGATAATTTATAACTTACAACTACTAAAACATGTCTAAAATTCAAGTCACGCAGCCAACCCGTACATGGTACCTATGCTTGTCACCTATGTCTGATACCTGCACGGCTCAAACACAAACCCCAGGTATTATACATCCAGAGCCATCGGATCGCTGAATTGGAGGAAAAGTAACATTTGTTCATATTAAGAAATCCACCGACCAAATTACGAGAGAGAGAGAGAGAGAGAGAGAGAGGAGAGAGAGAATGTTATCAATAAGGTTATCAAAATCAAGGGTGACAATCTTATCGATCCGTTCGTTGCTCGCTTTCCAAGTTAGCCAAGGGAGAGCAGTGACGGCCACTTGGAATCTAGTGGGAATGTTTAAATTTAATCAAGGAGAAAAGATTTAATCAATAGAATTGACATCAATAATAGCAAACTCCAAAAAAAGAAAAGAAAAAAGAAGAAGGGAGAGCCTCCAAAACGGGTGCCAAATGGGTGCCAAATGGGAGCAAATATGAGCAGGTGTCGGCTATCTTCATTCTTCACTGTGGGAGTTGAAAAAGGCGCAAGAGCCATCCCCTTGCCAACCTCGCTTACAAATTACCCATTACCCATGTAGATATATGACGACCTTCTTCTCCTCCTCGTCACACCGCCTCGGCGCCTCCTACTCTTCCGCTTCTGTCGTGGACGCAATTCCAACGCTCTTTCTCTCTACACCTCTCTCTCTCTGTCTCTCCCTATCTAGATAGGTATGGATTCGACGATGGTGAACTGGGACGCGCTGGATTCGCTGGTGATCGACTTCGCCAAAACCGAGAACCTCTTCGAAGATCCCTCCTTCTCCCCCACCTCCCCTTCCTCCTCGTCCTCCTCCTACCAGTCCCGCCTCCTCATCCGCCAGATCCGCCGGTCCCTCGAGTCGGGGGACGTTGACGGAGCCTTCGCTCTGTTGAGGCTCCACGCGCCCGAGGTCCTCGGCGACCGCCGCCTCCTCTTCCGCCTGCAGAAGCAGGTGCGGCGCTCCCTTCTCCGTTCGTTCCGGCTCGGCCTTTTTTATCTTATGATAGTTGTTTTGATTTTCTCAGAAATTCGTTGAACTTCTGAGGAGGGGAACGGACGGGGACCGAGATTCGGCCATTCGATGCTTGAGGGAGGCGCTCGCTCCTGTTGCGCTTGATGCCTACCCGGTAAAGATCGCTGCTTTTTTCTTTTTATTTTTTTTATTGAAGTTTTTATCGAGGAGTGATCCCCTAGATTGCGAGACGAGAGAGGCAAGGCGATAGTCTGACTAATTAAAGGGTGTGTTTATGATACCTACATGGGTACTAAAGAATTTGATGGGTATTGAAAACTTTTAATCGTGATCATTCATTCAAATATATGAATTGTGGGATTTGTAGCTGTAAATAAACAATTGTAACTACTAATAGTCAGTTACACTTTGTTGAGACAACACCATAGGCACCATAAAATTTTCCTTAACTAACAATAATGTAATCAAATGCCAAATAAACTTAAAATATAGATGTCTACATACTTCCAAGTTGGATGCCTTCTTCTAGTCTTTATACACAAAATCGAATGTTTAAATTTTTCAACAAAATGTAGAGGATTTTAGTAATATGAACAATGAATTTGTTTTTTGGGTGTGTATGTATGAATAAAAAAAATGTGAAGAGAACTTAAAAGAGGAGAATTTATTTGTGTGTGAATAAGAATATGTGAATTTGTTTGTGTGTGTAAAGAGAATTGAAAAGAAGAGAAGGTGACAAGAAAAGATCACAAAGGAAGACAAGAAGAAAACAAAGAGGAAGACAAGAGCAAGAGAAGAAAAAAAGAACAAACAGGAAGAGAAGAAGAAAAGGAGAAGTAAAAGAACCAAATATTAGAAGAGGACACAGGAAGGAAAGAAAATACTGGAGGAAAAAAAAAATACTTAGAGCAGAGCTATCTTTCAATAAGGCATAAAAGGTGATGGGCCGATGAAGGCAAGTTGAGGCAGCCCAAGGTGATCCCTAGATTGAATCCAATCGCTTTGACACTTGCAAGGCGACCACAGTTCAACTCACCTTGCCTAATTGCCTAAGGCGACAAGGCGACTTTCCTTGACTACACTAATCGATGAATGATTTAGTGAGTTTTGGACTTAATTAAGTTAATTAAGTCTTTCATTATCAAAGTAATTTAAGTGACAAATTGCTAATCTAAAACCATTGGTTTTAAATGTAGATTGCATAAATACTCACATACTAAAATCAAATTGTTTAGAAAATCCTTGTTACCAGTGGATGTGTGATCTTGATGTCAAACACAATTGAAGAGCACAAAACCACAAAGGAAAAGCCAAAATTATCAAGGTGAGAGGCAAGAGGAGAGGAGAGGTGAGGTGCTAGGCTGATTCAAAGGCCGCATCACTTAAAAAATAGTTTAAATGCATATTGTTACTTGGCTTTGGGTTATCCATGGGGTTAACAAGGAGAGAGATGGGTTATGGTCATTTGAAAGTGTATCTGTGGGATTTTCTTTTGCACGTGGTTTTGTTTTTCTTGCCTAGTACAGATCCCATACTACCCCCCATGAACTGAAAGTCTATAAACCCGACAGTGGGAGAATTTTTAATTCTATAGTTCCATACATAATCTTTGAAGGAAGCTAAGCCCCAGAACTGCATGGAGATTCAGTATGTATATATAATTAGTTTGGAGTTATCCAAACCAAAGGTGAGCTGAAGTTTGTTTTTTATTGGCTGAGTGAAATCAAACTGATTTGCGGTTAAATTAAACAAACAAACAAACTCAACCCAAATCAGAATCATTGGTTTCTATTGGTTTTAGTTTCAGCTAAACTTACCTCTCACTTTACTTTAATGTCGTGCAAAGTACTATAGTTTTTATTGTTAAAAATAAATATGTATATATTTTTCTTGTCTTGAGTTATCCACCCTACGAGATATTCCCATGTAATCCACTAATAACAGTTTGTTAAACCTTGATCTTGGTCTTGACTCTTGAGCAAGTTCTTGGCTTTTCTTTATGTTGAGAAGTCTATCCTTTCTTATTTGGGCTTTTCGTTAACTATTTCTACTTCTCTCGCCCTTCATATAAATCAGTTCTCAATAACATCCATCTCTTTACATATGAGAACCCTTTATTATCTTCCTTTTTCTTTTAGGTATTTTCTCATTTCACTTCTTGTTTTACAACTCTAGGAGGAGGTAGGCTTCAAGTTGGCTATATGATGAGGCAGAACTCTTCAGCATATGCTCCTTTTATGACATGCATATTTAATTTTGTCCTCAATTTCGTTTTTTTTTTACACCATAGTCATCACAATGCAGCATTTTCTCCTTTTTAGACTGAGATAATTATTTTCTTGTTAGCCCTTACAAGGTATTAGAATTACGTATTGCATTAACTCCCGAAACTTTAACAAGTTCCTCACTGAGCCCCTTGATGTCACCATCCATATAAAAATAATAATAAAATTTAAGCTATCCTATACCATCCTTGACTAACTTTCTCCTGGTACTAACTGAACCAGTCTGCATTATGCATTTCTACCTTCTCTTTCATAACCACTCATTCCAATTGGTTATAGGGATTCTATAAGATTGGTGAAGGTTTCAAAAATTTCAAGGAGGATCTTACCCTATTTGCTTTTCTTGACTGTAATTGTTTCTATATTTGTTTTATTTTTCTAGCTGTGCAGGGTTGCCTTAAAAAGATGTCCTTATAACTAATAACAAATGAAAGGAATACTTGCTGAAATTTGTTTCTTTTCTTTTTAAGGAAGCTTATGAAGAGTTCAAGCATATTCTCTTGGCATTGATCTTTGACAAAGAAGATCAGACCTCCCCTGTGGCGAATGAGGTAATTGTTATACATAATACCTTGATTCCATTAAGCCATTATAATTAAGTTAGAATGTTGTTGCAGAATTTATAAATCTTGTTTTCTCATTTGCATGGTGTTTCACATCTGCATAATTGAGCATGACAGTTTTTAGGTTTCCAAACACTAATTTGATCAGTGTGAGATTATAAATGGGTCTCTTTTTTCCTTTGATGGGATATACTTGATAATTGATATGCGTGTTTGTGTCATAATCTAGATATGATTCAATGCTGAATTTGCATTACTTTTGCATGCATGATTTGATAGTAACAGTTACATCTGTAACATTTTAGCTTTTAGATGGTATTGTATGTTTGAATAGTTGGCTTTCCACTCAGTGCATTTATCTGATGAGCCTTACTTATTTCAGTGGTCTGAGAAGAGGAGATCTGACTTAGCAGGACTGTTGTGTTCAGTACTAAGAGCTCAATTACATGCGTACGATCCAATTTTCTTGATGTCATTAAGATACTTGATAAGGTAAGCATGTGAGGCCCATTTTCAGTTGAAAGAAAATTTTATATGCTCGAAAAGAAATGTATAACTTTCATAAGATCATATTTGTTTTCTTATTATGTTATGAGGTAAGTGCTAAAGGCTCATGTTTTTCTTCTTGTTTTGCAGCATTCACAAAGTCTTTTGCTTTCGTCAAGGAATTCCATCTCCCATTTCAGATCTTACTCAAAGATTGCTATTTGAGGATCGCGATCCTCAGGCCACAGCCCAGGAGAGTTTGTATGAGTTACCACCATTTGATGAGGTGGATATACTACTTAAGTTGTATATTTGTTGTATAGGACCTCTGTTGATTCTATGATTTTTCACTTTTCAAAATATTCAGGTTGACATACAAGCACTTGCACATGCTGTAGAGCTTACTAGGCAAGGGGCAATTGATAGCTTGAGGTTTGCTAGAGGCAATCTATCTGAAGCTTTCCAGGTGCTCACCTTAGTTTATGTTTTATATTTTTTAGTTTTTGTTTATATTTTTTCATATTCATCAAAAGTCTTTTTTCGTTATCTTATTTATATGTGATTTCTTCTACACTTTTGGCATATTATATTTGAGTTATCTGAGTTTCATATGAATTGCAGAAACTGAAAATTTTGGTTGGCTCTTAAATCTAGTTAGCCACCACAACTACTTTACTTGAGTTGGTTGGGCATTAGTATGAAAAGTGTATTTGATAGCTGTTTAATGTTTGTTTGACAACATGGTTGATTGTGTTATATTGATCGCAAAGTTTTATGTCTATGATGACATTCGCTTATTCAGCCTTTTAAGTGTGTTTTGTTCTCATAAATCTTAATTGTTTGTGTTTTTAAGTGTGTTGGATTAGTGCAAAAAAATATAATGACAACCATTCGCTATGTTGGGAATATTCCATTATAGGCTCAAGTTATGCCTATAAAGGCATCTAGCTTCTGGTTAAGAGTGATGCTAAGGTAGTGTTTGGTTGTTCTAGTATTCCAAGAAGTCAATGTTTGAATGCTAGCTTTTGGGCTCTAGCTTTTGGTTGTAAGCTTCTAGGATAGGAAAAGCTTGTTTGGAAGCAATAGCCCAACATGCAAGGTTTGGTGGTGTTTAAATGTTAAAAGACCAAAATACCCCTGAATGAAACCCTATGTTTCCTTTCCTCCTTGCTTCCTCTCTTCCTTTGCAGGTTGTTGTCACTACTTCTCCATTCAAGAAGGTTGTTGCTGTCAATGTTGTCCAGTCGTTGTTGTTGCTACATCTCCATCATCATCGCCGCAGTGTCCACATCGGAGCCACCACAATGTCCCCATCATTACCTTGGTTGAGCCATGAGATTAGGAGGGGAAGAGAAGAAATAAGAATGAAGAAGGGATGGAGTCACCTATTGCCATTGGATGGGAGAGAAACCAGTGGCGATTCATCGCCACTGTCGTTGCTTGAAGCAAATTACCTTTGTCGCCAAGACAATCACTAGAGCAGTTGTAAAGAAAAGAGAAAGAGGAGTAGGGTTTTGAATGGAAGAAAGGGTTTTGATTTTGATGGCATTAATTATAAATAATGATTGGTGTTTTTTGAAATTTGTCTAACTTACAGAGGACAATATGGGAAAAAATTCCCATAAGCCAGCGTTAGGAAGGGAAGCTCAACCCCTATAGTGTTTGGAGGGAAAGTTAAGCATTTTGGACATGTTTGGTTCAGTTTCCCACCAGAAGCCTATGCTTAGAAGCCCAACCAAACACTACAAGGAATCCCTACTCAGTATATCGGGGTCAGGGCATAGCATTTGCATATCATGGTTGCTCCAACCATTCCATCATTTGAAACTTTACGTAAAACATGATTACATGAAAAGGGTAGAGACCTATATAACAAATTCAATGAAATATTACATTAACACTTGTGCACCTGTTTGTAATTTTTCAGTTGGTCTGTAAGAATGAGTTGAGTTCATTCTATAAGTGGGAAATATGCTTGCACACAAGGTTATCAAGGTTTAAATAAAAAAGGAAATTTCAGATTTTCCCTACATAATATATTATGATATGCAATTATGTAATGATCTATCCATTCTAAACACAATTAAACACTAATAGATTGAAATATACAAAAAAAAGCAAGATTTAAATAAAAGTAATATATGGTTGGGCGTTGAAACACCCATCTTGCTTAGAATGCCTTAGTGCCTAGGTAGGCGCCTTGGTAAGCATGTGACACATGCATTATTTAAGTTGTTGTTACAAAAGTAACTGCAAAAAGTATAATTGATCGTCTTCTGAAGTAGTATAGATCATGGTTCTAAATGTCGATTTCGCGTTGGACTTCGATAAGTTGAAAAATAGACACGTGTCGGGGAAATATCGGTATGTCGGAATTGTGTCGGTGGAAATACGGTAAAAAAAATTTACATTTGTTCATAAAACTACCATTTCGATATCGTGTCGGAGTTATGGCGGTAAATTGAAAATAAGACACGGTCGGAGAAATTTCGATGACACGCGTAGACATTTAGTACCATGGTATAGATGTGCATAATGCAAAAATACTTCATCATTACATACCCTATTTAGGCAAAAAAAACAGAGAAGGGAATCTACATCTTATAGATGTTAACAGGTATTCTGGATACGTTGTAAGTTAACAAATACCACATTTATGTATACAATCACTTGATGAAGTAGTATAGATGTGCATAATGCAAAGATGCTTCATCATTACAAATCCTATTTAGGCAAAAACAATGAATCTTACATCTTAACGATGTCAACAGGTATTCCGGATATGTTGTCAGTTAACAAAAACAACATTTACATCTACGATCACTAGGTCTAGTAATAAACCTTTTTGCAATTGTACGAGAGGTTGAGGGTTCAAACTTCATGAACATCAGGAAAATGAATTTATTTCATGCAAAATTGATTTTGGTGATTTCCAACTTGAGTTTTTGGGATAGTAGGACAACCAGTATGTCTAAAAAAACAAATAGAATGTTTATTAAGAGGTGTTTGTTGGTATCCAAGGTTGAACCACCATACCATTGTTGGTTTTGAATTTTTTTAAGCAGTGAAAATTGAGATTTCATAAAAGCCAAGGAAGATATAAGCACCAACGCAAACATATATAAATGGGAATTCCACGGATCTGCCAACACCCTGAAAAAGTGACAATCATAAAATTACCCGTGGGCGTTACAAAGTCATAAATGCCCAACCGCAACCTCAAAACCTCGTCCATAAACTGAAAACTCATCCGTTGCTGATTTTCATTCCAACACCAGATTGATCCACCTACAGCAGGTCACCAACAGAGGAGATGACAATCCATAGAAAACCTACAGCAGGTCACCAACAGAGGAGATGACAATCCATAGAAAATAAATGGTTTCACTCCAACCAGGATGCAAGGTCCACAATAGAACCTGGCAATTGCTCCCATTCTTACCTTTTTCTCTTGGTTTTTGACTGGTTTATAAACACCAAAAACCTCTCATACTAGACACACTACAAATCATCTCCCATAAGTCCTCACCTATGGTATTATAGATGCTTGCATCTAATGTAATGATGTGTGATATCGTCGGCCTCCTTGTGGCAAAAATTACACGTGCGTGGCAGATGGGAACCTCATCTCAACCTTAGTCGAGATATCACCTTGATAGATCTGCCACACAGACCTGAACCTTTTAGGGGACATTTTTGTTTTAAATCTTCATTCTACTTCCAAGGGCAATAAGGATTTGACAGATAAAATAAAATTTTCCATCTTTAGATGTGTCTGATAGAACCACAGTTGTCAAGAAGGGCATTAGGTATCCTAAAAGAACCACAGTTTTCAAAAAGGGCGATCATGGAAAAGGGTTCATTATTTTCATGTTCTCAAATATACCTCCTACATGTCACAAACTAATGATCACAGAATTATTGTTGACAAAACTTTCACAAATTCTTGAAGAAGGTGCTAAGATAATTCTGAAAGGAGACATGAAAGAGAGCTTCAAGGGACCTAAGACATTTCACATGGTTTTATGATTGTACATTATGAGAATTGAAGGGGCCAAGCATTTCATATTTATTTTTTAGTTTTGTACTTTTCTTCATTGCACCTTTTAAAGCATCATTAGTTTCCTATGATTATTAAAATTTTCTTACGCAGAATGAACTATGCCGTATGAAAATGGACGTTGCAATTCTTGACGAACTTGTGCATGAGTATTGTGTCTACAGGGGAATAGTAGATAATATCCATATATCACCATCAGGTAATTATGTTTTAGAATAGTAGATTAATATCCATGTATCACTATCAGGTAATCATGGTTTAGAAGCATCATGCTTGTGTCTATCGATGCTGAGGACGATATTCATTTTAATGAAGTCTCATTATGGCTTAACATAGATTATCCATTTCACACTGATATCTGATTACACTTGAAAGCATGTTTTACATCAGCTAATAGTAACATATTCTTGCTACTTGTTAACAGCTGCTTTCTTTTGAAAATAGATTGTGGAACCAATAGACTTTCTGATGGGGAAACATCTGTTAGCAACATTGATGTGGAAGGTGATCAGGCAGATAGTATAAGCAAGCAAGCTAGTGACCCTGAGATGAGATTTTCTCATGATTTTGCAAGCAATCATGAAGATTGCAGCACCAGTGATGCAAATCTGCCAGAAAATCATTGTAGACAGTTTAGGAGAAGTAGAAGTCATGCAACTGCAAATTACAATAGACGCAAGAGATGGAGAGGACGGGATCCTGAAATTCCAACTGATCTTCCCTTTGGTGAAAGCAATAAAAAGGGGGTTGCACGTTCAACACTTGGTGCCTCTGGGGAAACAGAGGAAGAGCAGGTATTTAAAGAATTATTAAAAAGAATATACTTCTGGCAATGAAAGTGTTTACATTGACAATCACCTTCTATACTCAGATCTCAAGCCATTCTTCCTTGGAACATGTTGATGACCATAAGTATGGGGTCATTCTAGAAATGAGAGAATTAGTGTATAAAGGAATGGTAACTGAAGTTGTTGAGGAAGTAAATGCCATGGATCCTGACTTTTTTGTTCAAAACCCCACACTACTGTTTCAGCTTAAACAGGTAACTACTGGCCTGGCAAATGGAATTTTTTTGCAAAGGATGTACAGTTGCAGTTATTGCCTTTTCCACTTTGAATTCCTTACATCTTGTCATGTTTTTCAGATTGAATTTCTTAAGCTGGTCAGTGATGGCAATCATGCTCAGGCATTAAAAGTTGCCTCCTCTTATTTAGGTCCCCTTGCCACTGCCAATCCAAACCTACTGAAATCTTTGAAAGAAACTCTTTGTTCCTTGCTTAAACCTACTGAAGATGCTCTAGCAGGTGGCACACCTGTGTCTGTTCTTGCAACTTCTCTCCAGGTATATATATTAATTATGTGGTATTGCTTGTTGCTTAGACTACAATTCGAAATGTGATCAATTCTATCTTGTATTTACGTGGAATATTTATGATGACAAAAATGCCCTTAACACTGAAAATGGCAAGTCACAGTTTCAGGAAGACATGTCATCTTGTTGTTCCCTTTTTCATTCTAGATATTTTATCTTGTTTTGTTTGTTATTCATGTTGTAAATGTCCAGTTTGTAGTGTATTGTTTTTGTTTGCTGTAAATTTTTAGGCCTTTGGATCTTGGTTGTTATTTGGATGTTTCTACCAATGTTTTTGGTGGCTACCGATCACTGCCTTATTAGGACTCATTTCAATGGTTACCAAAGTTGCAAGGCGTTTTCTTCATTTACTGTGATAATTTGACATGTGTCTTACTTTCTTTGGCCTTTGAAAATTGAATTTCTGTGCATCCAGTGTAGACTGGTAGCTTGTTGTGCAATTGTGCAAATAGATATGGATAATAATCAAGCCTAATTGGATTCATATCCAAAATTTGTCAGAATTTTGATATTTGTATAATACAATTATGTAGGCATTAAAAAACACATAAAATATTTATTGTATTACTATAAGCAACTAAATCTTAATCTCATTGGATTAGATTGAAAAACTTGAGATCCAGTAATATAAAATTAAAATAAATTATTATTCTGTAATACTTTTCATTATGGTACCGCTTGATACTAATATAATGTCCTCACTTTTGATTTGTGTTGAACTTACAAAAATGACTTACATTTTATAACATAAATCAATTCTTGGGACCTCACCAAAGCACTTCATTAGAAATGGTAGAGGTGAGAAAATAGAGAGGAGAGGAGAAAATAGAGGGTGTCAAAGTAATTGAACCGTTGATTTATGACGTTGACCAAAGGACACGTCAAAGTAATTTCACAGTTGGTTTATGTCATTGCATAGAAGTCATATTGCACGGGTGGTTTGTATTATAGAATAGGGAACCTTCATGTATTCAACTGCAAATATTCATTGAAAATGTCATTGTAGTAACAGGCAGTAATATAGCAAGGTGCATACTGAATTTTTCATAATTTAAATATAAAATTAATAACTACATAAACATTTCATATCCATAAACCATAATTGGCATTTGATTCTTATTTTATCCATATTCATATAGCAATATCTGGCTTGTTTCCATGTCCATCTTCTGGATATGGAAATCCCTTTTTTTTTGTATCTGAATTTGGAAATATTTGTGCCATTGCTCTGCTACTGGTATCTAAGCTTCCAACCATTGGTTATCTGTCAGACTTTGGTCCTCCCTGGTCTCTATACTTTGGCAACACCTAGGTGTGATCATGGGAACAAATGTCGGTGCATGTCGGCGAAATTTCGCTGACACGTATCGGAAGACGGAACTACAGAAACGATATGTTTATGTATGTCGTGAAGTACCTGATTTCCGTGGAGATGTCGACGCGTATCGTTGTGTCGATGGATGTCGGTGGATATCAGGTGTTTTCTACACGTAATCACTCCGACACGGATGACATGCCTTCCCCGTAAGTCGACAAAGACGACACGCGTGATCCTCTGGCCTCTACTTCAGCCATTACACCCGTGATCTACTCTATCCCGACACCCGTGATCTGCTCCACTTCTTGCTCGGTCTTTAAAATCAACAGCGAAAGTTTCAGTTGACCCACCGATCTCCAAGACTCCAGCCTCTGCTTCGCAACCCGCCTTCGTCGTCCAACATCGTCCGCCCACTGGCCGTTGAGCTTCTCCTACGCTGTCCGTCGATCTGTGGGTCCAGTCCCTTCTCGAGCTTCGTCGTCCAGCCCCTGCTTCTTTGATCGCCACCCGCGAGTCTTGAGCCCCAACCTTTCATCGTCCGCGAGTCACCAGTCCCAACCCTTCGTCGTCGGCAAGTCGCCAGTCTCAGCCCTTTGTCGTCGGCTAGTCGCTAGCCTCAGACCTTCGTCGTCTCGAGCCCTTCGTTGTCTCTAGCCCGTCGTCGTCCGCTAGTGGTCAACGCGAGTCGTCACTGACTCTAGGTTTCCCGTCCCCAACTCCTTTTGTTATTAACTTATGTTATAACAATATTATTTGCTTATGTTATGATATTAATAATAGTTATGTTATGATAATAGTTATTAATTTATGTTATGATATGTTATTAAATTATATTATGTTATAAAAATATTATGTTGTTAATAATTTATATGTAAAATTTTGTTTGTTATTTTATAAGTTATAACTCATGTAATTATATGTAAAGTTGTGTTTGTTATTTTAATTTTTTTTTTGTAATTTTTTAGTAGTTACTCCTCAAGTTTAAAAAATAATGTTTATTTCAATTTTAT
>JAMKQA010002613.1:0-18439 GCA_024699735.1 Posidonia australis
GTCTAAGATGTAGATTATTACTTACTTTAGCTTATCTAAGAGTTTCAAATCAAAATTCAAAGTTTTTTTACCATTTCCATGGACTTCCGTAAATTTACCGCGTTTCCACCGACATTTCCACCGATGTCCGATACGTTTCCTATTTTTGTCGGACCGAAGTCCGACACGAAATCAACGTTTGATTCTATGTACGAAACACACGTAATGATTCAAAAAATTGGATTTTTATTTCATTGAAAAAAAATTGGATAACATTAGCAACCTAACTTCTATCTTTAAGAAGATAAAGCCAAGTCATTCTAGAGAAATCAACAAAAATAATAAAATACCGAAAACCCTGAGTAGATGTAATACGACAAGAACCCCAAACATCAGAGTGAATCAACTCCATGGGAGCACAATTGCGGTTGTCCTCTCGTAAGGGATAGGAAGACCGACGATGTTTCCCAAGTTGACATGATTCACACTGGAATTTATTAATAGATACAGACTCCGGTAGAATACTTTTTAACTTATCAAAAGATGGTTGGCCAAGACGACAATGCCACAAAAAAGAGGAGCCAGCAGTGGATGCAGTATAAGCAGAGGTAGAACAGTTCGAGCGACCACTAAGATAGTATAAGCCATTTTGCTCAAATCTCGAACCAATCTACTTCCCAATCCGCAGGTCCTATATAAGAAGATGAATAGGAAAGAACTAATCTAGATCTATTTTACCTTTTTGAAGGAAAGGAGTATGCCACATAACACAAGGATGCTGCTAGATGATACTTTGTTCTCAATCCAATGAACCAAGGATATACGCCACAAATCCAACCGTATCTCCCACAGGCATCTTGTCAGATGGCTCTACAAATCGATAAGTGGTGATCATAATAAAGCCATCGACGTATGTGGAAGTATCGACGACCTCATCAACCCCAATCCTCCATCCATAATGACAAAGTGTTGAGAGGGCGCCGACAAGTCAACATAGTCCCTTTCGATGGGAGCAAGAATCAAGATGTAGCCTACAAGAGATCTATTGGAAATCATGATGATATTTATAAATAGGAGCATTAGGGCCTACAAGATGAGGATGTCGCACATCAGTGGAGCACCTATATGTATCACGAGGTTGTGGTGGAGGGATTGGCCTGTGACTCCGAGCCAAGGCATAAAGCCAAAGAGGTGCTCTTTTGGTGTCAGATAGTTTTTGGCAGGTCCTCAGTGTGCTCAACAAGGTCATCGTACATGGGAAATTTCTGCACAACCAGTTGATATCAGGATGGAGTAATCGGTTTATTCTGCTCAGCACGCACGAGACTGCTTGGAGGTTAAGGACCTAGAGTGTGGATTATCGGATCCCTTTAACTGGGTTTTCAGGTACTGGATCTGGATTCACGTTTCATAGGTCCTAGGCCCCCATCATACTTGATCAATAAGAGTCCTTTCCAATGTAGTCTTTGTCCAATCCAAGTCCAAAATACTTCACAACAGTATAGGAAGCAAATGGATGATCTTGGTCTTCCTGGTCCTCCCGGCAGAGATTACAGAGCACATCTTTTCTCCTGCCAAATTATTCCTGCACACCTTAGTAAGACTTTGCCTTCGAGCTAACAGCAATAGGAACAATCTCACCTTCAGTGAACTTTTCACTGACCAAATAAAATTTGTAAAAGGAAATACATGTGTTGCAGGCTTGCAGCATCCAAAACAGCATGCTAAGCACTCCTCACAGTAATGATGCCATTAATTGTCCTTGTCCTTGGTTCATTTTTGGTGCCGCTGCAAGGGTCATCAGCAGCTTCAAGTACATTATCCCTCATGTTTTTTCTAAAACGAATGCTCCAGGACCTATGTTCAAAGGTGTATTGCACTGTGAGGGGTAAAGTCACATCAAGCATTAGATGTAATACTATGTTAGGGACTTAGGGTTACATACAACGTACATATAGACTAAAGAGAACAGAAACAGCAGTGTTTCTTGGAAATTTTTAGTTCTTTAAACGTAGGGGAAGCTTATTACAAAGTAATAGCTTTCCCCATCTTTTTTACACAAGTATGGCTCTAACGAGCCACGTCACGTGGCTAGTGAGAATTTTTTTATAAATTTTCATCAAACACAGCCATTGAGAGGCCATGTTCACTTTAAAGAACACAACCTTCAGGTGGCCATATTCAATGGGCCCTAGAATTTAGCAACTTCAGATCACGGCCAACTAGCTTTTCTATTAAAGAATGTGGTGGCATATTCTGCAGGATTATATAACCCACAGACATGGCACTAGGGCAGCAACTAGCGACTTCTGCTCTGGTTTTCTCCTCCCTGTCGGTCCCTCTTGCACCCATTCGTCCCCACTTGCTTTTGGATGATCCTACTAGTGGTTTTTGCTACCTTAATGACTCCGGTGCCATGTTTGGGTCATCCTTTCTCTCCATTAAGTACATTGGTTGCCACAATATAAATCTCCTCCATCTCATCCTCTTTTGATTTGTTTTCTTCCAATTTTACCAATTAGCATAGTTCACTTGTGTTTGGATGTTGATTAATTCCTAGAATTCTTGTTTACTAGTGTTCCTATAATATTTTTTAATATTTGTGTGTTGTTATATATGCTTGTATATGTATTTTGTATGTCTGATTTTGTATTTGTATCTTCTATTTTTTGGTATATATATGTATATATGTTTTATATATGATTTGATAGACTAATAAGTGTTGGAGTTGATCAGTATTGAATTTAACCAAATGCACTCTTTTTTTGACCGAAGGCAATATTTCTTTGATTGATTACTAAGTGTTTTTTCCTTACAAATCAGAGAGTGGTTTTGTTCCAATTTGGGTTCAATGGGATGGAGAGCTTGTAGTGAATGAAAATATACCGAACTGCAGAGGTGGATCATCTCAAATTGTTGTTGATAATGGATCATGTGTTGAAGAAAAAATGTCATGTAAATGGCCTCCTTATCAACCATAGTGTTGTGACAAGACAATGGATGATGAAACTGTGAAGATGTTAATAAGCTTGTATGAGAAATTACCAAATACCAACGATTGAATTATTTATCGTTAAAGAAAATATCGTGAATGTGCACCGACCTCTATTCATGCCATACACTAGAATGCTTGACTCCGTACACATTTACACTAGAGTTATTAATCATTTCAACGAGTTCATTACAAGATTGTAACTTGTTGATCCAGTCTATTTTCTTATGTAGAGCAATCAACATGGGGAGAGGGATAAGACTACTACAATAAAGATGCCACCGAGGAAAATGAAAGCCTTGACGATAAAGGACAACATAACCCCAATAACATAGAACGTGAGAGAGCCATCTAGAGGACGTGGACACAGTCATGGACAAAAAAGAAAGGCAAAAAAAATTAGATGTTGGTCTTTTGGAGCTTATTAGAAACTTGAAAATGACTTTGACTTGGAATGATAGTGTTAAGTTTATTATATTTTGATTTCTAAAACATAATTTCTTTAAATAATGGTGTGGAAATGATTTGAACTATTTGAACTACTGTATGAAAAAGTATTTGATAAATATAAAGGTTCCTTGAATGTTAAAACAGGTTTTGAATATTAAACATGGAGAGTTCTGCAGATTTCAAAAGAACATGGCCATCCAATGGCTGTGTTATATATGCGAACATAGCAATCCAATGCACGTACTCTTTGTACCCACTTACTAATGAAAGGCCAATAGAACACTGCCACCAGAAAGTCGTATTCTTCGAACTGAGCATAACATCATCGATGCCGTATTTGATGAAAACTTAAAAAAAACAATTGACGAGCCATACAACAGTAGGCCCTCTACGTGGCTCACAGCCATTCTTTTGTAAAAAAAATGGAAAAACTGTAGTTTTGTAATAGACTTCCCCAACATCCATAGTATGAGAACTTTTCCCATTTCTTAGTAGTGCAATTATGCGTTGACAAACAAGTAAACATGAAGGGTCAGAACATCTGCAAGTGAACTTAGTCTCTTGTAAAAGTGAAACATATTCATAAGATACCACTAAATACTGCATTCTCCCTGATAAATCATTTTAAATTAAACCACCTTTCTATCACTATCCTTGTCTAGTGAGCACTAAGAAGGTGCCAACAAACCTTTTTTCTACATCCTCTTAATGTATTATCCATTCTTTTAGCGAACTTATGTTTTAAGCCCTTTTATAGTCAACTTTGAAGACGTAACCTATATTTTCCCCTTCCACATGATCAGCTAAAACACATGTAATAAAGATACCACTTGCTGGCATAATCTTTCCTTTGGATGGAACAGATGGTTTAACCTACTCATGATTACTTTTCAAATGTGATGTTCAAATGACAATCAAATGGCTCATGCTTTAGCTGCAATCAAATGACAAGCATGTCGCTTTTTCATAAACTAGTCATCATGCACCTGTCCCGATCAAAATGACAACTACCTTACCATGCTTGATTTGTCTAATGGTTGAATTGATGATAACAAAATAACAAAACATATTTAAATGAGCTGAAAAGTGGTTATATAAGTTTTTACTAATTTTGATATAGTTGGCATAGCTTATCATGCATTTTTCTGGATGAAAATGAACTACAAGTCCAGTTGAATGGAAAGGACTACAATTTCATGAATCATGATCCAATTAAGATGGATGAATAGGGGCTGATATCAGGCAACTATAATAGAATCCCAAAGACAAAATCCATGCCTGACCTGTGATCCCTAAGCTTGCCTTCAATTCATCCTTTTGCTCTTTGTCTAACCTTGCTTCATTATCAATTATGTTGGAGACTTTTATAGATGGCTCTGGATCATCGTCCCATGCATCTTCTCCAACATAAGTATTGTCATGAAGAAGCGTGCCATCTGAACCTTCAACAAACTTTTTTATTTTCAAACCTTTTGGCATAGTTTTCCTCCAAATGCTTTTCTTAACCCTGCAGTGAAGCAAATCTCTCAAATAACACATGGACAAATTATGGAAAAAATAGTATCTAACAGAAGCATGAAAAAATTACGATTTTTTACTAAAGGATTGCTGCAAATGCTAGCAGAATTTTATTGCATTGTGTCAACAAAAGTATGTCATGGATCTACTTCAAGATACTGGATTACTTGGTGTAAAGCTTGCTAATACTCCCATTCAGACAGGGATTGATCATGCACGGGCTTAGACTTCTCCCCTTCTCAATGATGTGTCCCATTACAGATGCTTGGTTGACAAGCTTATCTATCTCATTGTGACGAGACCTGACATTGCTTTTGTTGTTGTTGTTAGCCATTTTATGGCTAAGCCCAGAGAGTATCCCCTAGATGCAGCCATAAGAACACTTCAGTATATTAAGGGATCTGGACATCTATTTGAGAGATATGGGCACCTTCGCATCACTGCCTACTCATATGCAAGCTACATCAATGATAGAGATGACAGAAAATATAAATCGGGGTTTTGTATGTTTTATATGTTCTTGGAGGCAATCTTGTTGTGTTGCATAGCAAGCATTGTTCTAAATGTCGATTACGTATCGGACTTCGATAAGTTGAAAAATAGATACGTGTCGGGGAAATATCGATATGTCGAAATCGTGTCGGTGGAAATACGGTAAAAAAAAATTACATTTGTTAAGAAAACTTCCATTTCAATATCGTGTCGGAGTCATGTCGGTAAATTGAAAATAAGACACGTGGCGGAGAAATTTCGGTGACACGCATAGACATTTAGTACCATGATAGCAAGAAACAAGTTTTTGTCTCTAGATCCAATGCCAAAGTTAAGTATGAAGGCATGACTCAAACATCTTGAGAACTCAAGGAGCTTACGATTCTTATGAAGGATTTTGACAAGTATTACTCTTCTCCCTGCCTATGTCTTCTGACAGTCATGCAGCTATTCATATTGCCAAGAATGCTACATTCCATGAAAGATCTAAGCACATTGAGGTTAACTGCCATTTCATTTCTAAGAGGAGGTCCTAAGTTGATGAATCTTCATATCCATCATTGCTTCTGTAGATGAGATCGCCTACATCTTCACCAAGCCTCTCAAGTCTACCTTTTCAACAATGTGCGGCAAGTTGGGCATGAGGGGGAGTATTGATGTCTACTGGTTATTGGACTTAGGATCAGTATGTTTCTTCTCTCTTGTAGTGTTCCCATGGTACGCCATGCCTTGTAATCTCTCTCCATATTGGGTGGACCTCTTCCAACCTACAATAATATACTCTTTTCTCTCTCTCCTGCTCAACATATTTCATAAATTTACCATCACAAACCAAGATGTTAGCATGATTTATATGCTAAAACAAGAGGAAAATTAAAATTTTACAAGACATCTTTGAAATGATAAATATAGTTTTTTATTGTGTTTCCTTCAACATGGGTCGACATGGCTCCCACTTGAGGTAAAATACAACCACTTGATCAACTGCTATTTCAGGTAGATGTAAATCCCCACATGTTAGCAACATTTTGCCAACATGGACTAACATTTGGCACTCTGATTCTTGGAAAGGGACTCCATCATGGGTTAAAACCACAGTCTACTTAGAAGCAAGAATACTGTGATAGGTCAATCATTTAAGTGCCTGATCTGCAAGAAAAGTATTCAATTTGACTCTAATTTCATTTTGGACTATCACTCCACTTCATGACATTTTTTTTTTTTTGTGAAGGAAAATCCTTGAGTATTTATTGTTTGTCAAGCCATCGATTGGTTTCAGTCATGAACGATTTGTTAGGATTTATCTAACTTTAAAAATGCATACACACAAAAAAATAGTGATTTAAAGATACAAATATTCGTGTTTTCCACCTCCTTGGGTCATGGTCCACTACTAGCCAATCTTGTCATGATATTAAGAAAAGATACAGTACATAGAGAATTTGACGTTGATGTGTATTGATGGTTGCCTGTGCTCATCATTGCATGGAATGACCAATGATTATGAGATTATCACAAAGCCTTATGATTGACTCTAGTATTTGGTGCATGATATGAGATAAATTTTAACTCTGAAAGCTGTATAGTCAAATATAGTGATCGAACAACACAGTGAAACAAAACCAAATTAACAATGGAGTGGATATACGAAAGGAAAACATGGAATAAATGATGTCAAAGCTTTCACTCTTACCTATATAAAAGATAGTAACATGACTTACTAGTCAAGTTTAACGCAGTGCTATATAAACTAGACATGAAATTAAATCAATCTAGATGCCTTGTACCACACTTACTTTCTGATATTGTTTGAAGATGGCTCAGGTATTACAGCCTCCATAAATGCCTCTCTTAACTCAGTCTTGCTTTGATGATCTAAGCGTGGGGCCGTAAGCGCAAAGAATATTCTTCGCGATGATAATATGACAATAAAAGTATATAAAATTAGGGCACCAACACGTTTAGAATCCCATTTCTTGACATCCTGAAGGAAGCAGAAGAGTACTCTTTTTTAGTTTTATGCACTAAAGACTAAGAGTGAAAAGCAATGAATGCTAAACTTCAACCAGGAATCCATATAAGGGGATAAAAACAAATCAAAGCATCCATAACAAACATTGCCTTTTGCAAAGGAAAAGGACCATTGCAGGATAACTTAAATTTACCAATGAGAACTGTCAATAACTTGTATAGTTTAGTCAGACGAGGGCGAGCATGAACTACAGGAAAATTTCATCAAACAAACAAATGGACCCTAGCTTAGCAATTTATTTAACTCCTATGTTGAAAGATTGTTTTCCTTATAATCATTCCAATAGGAAGAAACGATGCAACAAACAACTACTTCAGCTTCTCAAACAGGTAATTTAACAAAACCAACACAACAAATGCCACAGCAAAGAAATTACCTTCCATCTTTCCCACTTATTCCAGTCCAAAACCCGAGGCACCAAGACCATCCTACACCTCCCAAGCATTTCCCCACCCCTCCTCCCCACACCACGAACCTCATGCACCACCTCCTCAACCTTCCCACCCACACTCTCCAAATCCACCCCAGTCTCTTTCTCAAAATGCCGCGCAAGACCGTCGAAGAACCGCTCCGAACCGCGCCGGAAGGACAACGAAACGCTCTCCCACGAAAACCGCCCCGACCCATCTCCGCCCTGCGAGGCCTGAGCTCGAAAGACTACTCTTTTACGGCAATGGCTTCGCCTCGGTCTTGGGAGGACACGGAACGGGTCGAGAATGCGGGGGTTTTGGCGGTGCTGGAGAGGAAAGGTGGGGATTTGGAGCGTGGGAGGAGAGTGCAGGGTTGTGAGGTCCATTAGGTATGTGGAGATTTGGAGGATTCGTGGTAGAGGCTGATGGAGTGAGAACAGCGTGTAGGGGAGTGGAGGAGGAGGAGGAGGTGGAGTCAAGGTTTTGGGTTTTATCCACTCTCTGTTTCCTGGTGCTTGGCAAAGAAACCTTTCTCAAAAGTGTACCCAGGATCTATGATGTATTAACACTAGTATCCAGCTCAAAGGAACCGGACCCATATTTATGAATCACTTGAAAATGCTCTTGGGTGTTGTGGAGGATTTAATTTTTACATATTTAATACTGGCATTTATATATGTAATGTATAATAGTATTCGAGGTATTTACATCACCAAAAGACCATTAGGTGGTGTGTTAATTTGCAGGGAAGCAAAATAGAATGGGAAAAGAATCTTGCTTATTAGAGAAGAAGCTCTGGAAGACTCAACTTTCAAGGTTAGAGGCGACGATGTGTGCATAGATGTGGTCGTGGAAAGAGATAATGTCACCTTCATGTCACTCTCAAACGTCAACTCATAGATGTAGTCGTGGAAAGAGAGAATGTCACCTTCATATCACTCTCAAACGTCAACTCAATAAGAATCCTCAACACAATTTCGTTTCTTACTCATTGAGTTTTGATTCCGACAATCTCGATGTGTTACCGTCATCTCCGAAGAGGAATGAGTGTTCTCTCTTAGCTAACCTTTTAAAGAATTTGGTTATACACAACCTCCTTTTTTTTCTCTATAAGAGAAAGACAACTAATTCTACTATATTAACTCCTTGCTCTGACTACCTCTTCCCAACACATATTCTCAATGAGACAATTAGTAAGGTAAATGGGTAGGAGTTTTTCCTCTCTACTGTCCATTCAAATTTTAATCTATACACTAACGTATTTGATACAACTTTTACCAATTCTATATGTCATCCCTCCTACCCATCATCATCTTGCTCTACTTCTTTTCATAATTCAGCAACTATTTGTTGGCTTTATTAACTATATCTTGATTTTGCTGATAACAAAAGACTGATGTGTTTTATGAGAATATTTCATAGTTCACATATGCAAAGAAGACCATTAAAGAACTCAGAAGATTCAAGCATAAAAAGGAAGACATTTGAAAAAGACAATGACCTACGTGCCGTCAAGAAGAATTCAAGATGAAGGAAAAGGAGAAGAAAAATTAAATAATATTTGTAATTATTTTGATGTAATTTTCTATTTATTCGTGTACCTAGGAACTTGTAATAATCTCCCAAATATCCACATAGAGCCATAGGAAAATTGCCTTAGCCCCAAAACCAATCATTCATTGAAAAACATTCATTATAGGACTAAGGGCATTTTCGGCATATTAAATTTCCTCGGTATATCGAAATATATGTAGATTAGAAAAATCAGAAAAGAAACCCAAAACGGCATACCGAAATTCACCAGCATACCGAATTATTTTCGGTATACCAAAATACTCGACCGTTGCACATTTCGGTCAACCGTTTTGATTTCGACATACCGAATCAGTAGTTATTGCTGAACGTTAGAGAGACGTTAGACATATTCTTATACCCATGTTTTTCTATAAATAGGCCACCATTCTTCACTCATTGAGGACATATACTTCCTGCCCCATATAAAGCTTCAAGCTACTCAAATTTCCAAACATTCCACTCCCATTTTATTAGAAAAACTCCCAATGCAAGAGTACTCCATTTCCATCCATCCACGTAGCCTGAAAGTATTTGGGAGACTATAAAAGAGTTGTAATTTTCATCATTATTGAGTGAGTTCTTCTCCAAATTGAGAGAAGGAAGCCGCGGTTTTTGCGGAGCTTGGCGAGGATTCGTCAAGAGTGTACGGCACGATCTTAGCCCGGAATAAAATCAGATTAGTAAAATTCTCGAGGGGTTCTCGAGGAGTGGACTAAGCCGAGGAGGCTGAACCACTATAAATTTACTTATGCATATCATTGTCTCTTATCCCTTTCTTTGTATGCTTTAGTTTAGTATTTAAATTCCTCAACTTACATGTCATTTACTTAAAAACTTAAAATTTGTTAAATAAACTTTAATATTACAAATATTTTTATTAAATTATTATTCACTCCCCCTCTAGTGAAGCCTAAAGATCCTAACACTATTAACCTTCCATTTCTAAAAAGACCTACTGTCACCCACCCTAGCCATGATCAACCTTCAATTGTTGGTCAACGTTGTGATCATTTGGACAAAGGCTAGACAAAAGGTTATGTCTAAAGGACACTTAGCTTTCACATACTCTCAGCCAATGTTAGCCTCTAGTGAGCTAATGGGACATCATGACGGTTTCGATCAATAGTTCATTGTCAAGTTCTCGACATGAGCCATGCGCAAAGATGCACTCCACAACACCTAGATTACCCTTATTGGCACCTCGATCTCCTTCCACCTATGGTCTCTTACCTTCGATTTTGTTCGTTCTTGCCCAGTAGAAGGAGACTGAATCAAGATTAAAGTAGTGCCGACGCACATCTGGTATGTTAAGTTTTCTAATAGTGAAGTTAAAGACATTTGTAACCAACTACCATGGTACAGTTGGCTAGGAAGAGTGGAACTCACGCCTCCCTCCTAAGTTCAAATCTCACGGATCGTAGAAAGGAAAAATATATATCTACCAATTTCAAAAAAAATAAAATAAAGACATCTATTATCTAATAGGTGTTGATCAAGATACAATTAATGACAAAAATCTTGGTTTTGCTAGAGCCATGGTGTCCACAAAACTAGGTGTGGTCTTCCTCTTTCACAACATCATTTCGTAGCTCAGAGAAGTTTATATGCTTCAATTTGAACAAAAGGACAGCTTCAACAACTCCTCAAATGAGAAACATGTTACAGTCTCCTATGATGGCAACAGCACTACAGCAGTCCTTGCAACTCTAGTAGCTTCTCCAAGCCCTTCCTTTGAGACAACATGTCTTTTTCTATAGGTACTTTTGACCTATATTGACAACTACGAAACTTCGAGGATGGCCAAAGCTCGATCAAAAGAAAGGAAGAACTTCACAATGTTTAAACGCATGCAAAAGACATCAGACAAGTGAACTCCTCCTCTAGCCAAGTCCCTCCTCTAGCAAGGCCACCTCCAAGCCCAGTAGTATTATTATCTCCGAGATTTTGCCCAAGCCCAACACTATTCCTATCATGCCTAACCTTAATTTTCGAAAAGGAAAGCAAGTGGCTTTCTATAACACCTAAGGTCTGTATGGATTAGGCACAAGTACCAGGTATGGTTACCAAGCATGGGTTCTTAGCACGAATTGCCAACATATATATATTCTCAACAAATTTTATTAGTTCAGAGACCAAAGGATTGTAAGTTATTGTTTGAGTTTTGGTTCTCACTCGACTGTATTTTGTTGATCAAATTATGAACCTGGTCGAGTAACTTGGTATTCGATTATTTGTTAAATGTAATATTATTCTTGAGTAATCAAAATGATTTATTGTAGAATTATTTCCCTCTTTGGACTCCCTATTCTGTGGTTTGTGCTCTGTGGATTCCCTGGGCACGTTGGGTCATGATTCCTCCTTGGTGAGACACCATGTTTGTGTTTTGGCGTATTGTGCCCATGACTGCATGGAACATGAGATGCACAGGCACAGTACCACTGTATGAAGATGCTCACCTTTGCGTTGGGACAACCCTCTGTGACTCCCTTCTGTTTGGTCTTGCACGTGGAGTCTCTACAAGAGGAAAGAGGTGTGGCATCGAGGAGAAGATGCTCACCCACTACTAAGGAAGAAATTGAGAGAGGAGGAGGAGAGATTGAGGGAGAATCCAGGAAGAGAGGGAGAGATTGAGAGTGAGGGAGCTAGAGTGTTTCGGAGAGAAGGAGAGAGTCTGTGAGGGAGGGTGAGCGGGAGAGGAGGTCGTTGTTGCTCGCCATGGTTGCTATCACTTACCGTTGTGTCATCACCATTGCTCGTCATGCCATCGGCGAGTCTCATCGTTGTGGTTGCAGTTCAAGGGGCGTCACGAGTGTTGCGCCACATGTGGTTACTATTGAGGCTGGTTGCCTTTGACGTCGCTACAGTGCTGAGCAAGCGTGAGGATCAGATGATGGTGTAAGCTACATGCCCTATCCATCTCTCTCCTTCTTGTTTAGGCACATGATAGTGTGATTCATGCTTAGGATTCCGTGAGTGGAACCCATGATGGTCGACAGCCAAAGATGGCTATGTGCGGGTGATGGGTTCATGCAAGTGAATCCATCCCAATTGTGTTATTTTGAGTTGATTCTTGGGTGGATCGATTTGTACGATGCATGGGAGCGTGAATCATAGCTTTAATTCCAATTTTCTGCAATTTTTGTGTTTGGATGGCTCATATATTGTAGGGATCAAGAGTTGGGTTTCAAGCAAGATGCCTTGTTTTTTTGGTGCATCTGCAGCACTAGAGACGTGTATTGCCTACGTGTATTAAATGTGCAAATCAGGGGCACATCTTGCCTACGTGTATTGGTCGCGTGGTCCCATATAGTAGTGGTTTTGCAATAGTTTCTTGGCAACTTTTTGAACAGTGTTTTTGTGATTTTGGGTCATGGTTTCGCGTAAATATTTGGTATAATGTTTTGCATAGAGCTCTGTGGTTTTGAGTAGATCTTAAAAAGGGTTTTCAAAATAATTTTTCAAAAAAGGTTTGGGAAAAAATGCATAAAATTTGCAAAGTTTTGGGAAAAAAAATTTCCGTAGTTTTCAAATACCAAGAAACTGAAGCTCCTGATCGGCCATTCAGTGATGGTTGATGCCTTTAGAGTTATGAGGTACTTGCATAGGTTAAGGTCTAAGTGTTTTCTGTGATTTTGAGGAACCAAAGGATCTATGTGTTTTTGTAGTTTTAAAGTGGACTGAGAGGCCTTAGGTGAGGGTTTATGGACCAAAAAACCAAGGATGAGATCAGAGACCAATAAGCTCAAGTTGAAGCTTTTGGTCGATCCTCAAAGGACTAGACATACCTCTGGTTGATCGAAAGCTACCTACTTAAGCTGAAGTCCAGGGAGTTGTACTAACAGGACCAGGAGGTAAAAAAGTACTCTAGGTTAGTTAAGTACAACAGTCTCGAGAATGCCAAGAGGGCGAATCCTGTGTATGTGTCGTCCTAATGTGGACTTTTGAGAGTTCTTATAACATGAACTTAAGATGAAGTGTTTCTACACAGGATAGCTTTGCCACGACATTACAACATACCTTGCCGATTGCTTGTGGCCAGTGTCGATCACTTGGGCCCAAGTAACACGACAAAGTTTTATGGACTAAGTGTGTGAGTGGTTTTGGACTTTGGCATAGAATGGCCATTTCAAGTGTGCATAAAAGATTTTAATATGCACATGTTCTATCTAAAAAGGAGAAATTGGTTTTGAAAGCATATTTAGAGATTTTATGCTTATTTGCTATGAATTGTGGCTTGTGGTTATGTTTTGCAAGATTGTGTTTCGGGGTTGCCACAAAAGGCGATTGGATGGCTTGAGAACTGTGTTTTCACGGCACCAGTTTTGATTTGTGGTTTCAGTAGATGGTAGGCATGTACTGAGTAGCTATTAGATGTCACTTACATGTATTTTATGTTTTCTCACAGGTGCAAATATTGTAGTTGCAGTCTAGTCTAGTGCACATAGCAAGAGTCACATAGCTGCAACCACAGGCTTTGGGTAGAGTCAGGATTTTATTTAGTTTATTTATTTATTTAAATTTCCTACATTTATTTTTGATTTATTTATTTAATAATAGCTTTAGGTGTGTTAGAATGTTAGATTATTGCAACTAGGGTCATGACGCTTTTGCCATTGAAACCCCTCCCACTCCTTTAGGTGGATCTAGAGAAGTGACTCCCCTTCTAAGCACTCCTCTCGATCAACCTTCCTATTAGGAAATCAACTTGCTTGCTAACAAGTACCTCCTCCCTCCATTAGGCATGTCTAAGGCCAAATTTCATTGATGCATGATCTCCACCTTGGAGATGTCGAGCAGACACAATATGATACCACACCTCAGCATCAAAGCTTCTCCCTTCACCTCCTATGGGCACCACCTCGACTCCCTTCAACATGGAGTCCCCTCACACTACTTGTGAATCAACTTACTCTAAGCCATTTGTGATGGAGAATCTTCAAACAAGTTGTTAAGAACTCGATACAAACACAATTAGCCCATCCAAGGAGGGTTAGTTGATTCTCTTTAATACATGTGCTCCTTTAGCATTTAATCATGCTACATCTCCAGTTAATCATCCTAATTTGAAAATTGCTGATCAGATCTTAAACCCTTATGATATGTCAACAAATTTGACTGAATCAACCCTTGATACACTTTTAATTGATAATGATTTGCATGATCACTCTATTTTGCCTAGTTCAAACTTGACTATAACTCCTATTACCGATGAGGTACCTCCTTCATCAGGTGTTCATTTGGAGCTTGAGTATGAAGACTTCCTTAGCAACAAGGTTCTCACATGGGACACCTAATTCAATACCTTTTGCAAAAACATTGGTTGCCTACGACCATTAAAGACTAACCTTTCTAGTTGTCAACAACATCCATGAACAACAAGTCCTCTTGAGGCGAGCTTGTCTCTTTTATCTTTGCTCTCCTTATTCTTCTCATTATGATTATTACCTCATGGAGCATAAGTGATTTAGGTAGCACCTTTAAGAAACGTGAACTAAAAAAATTCATTCACTCTTCTAGGGTTGATATTATTGTGATTCAAGAAACCAAGGTAGAGACCTTCTCTCCCTGCATTCTTAGGTCTTTAGGAAGAAACATAATTAGTGATTGGAAGTACTTCCCTGCCTTCAGTACTAGGGGGCATCTTTATAGTTTGGAGCAACTTGTGTGCCACTTAGAGGCTTGGGTGTTGAAGCTGAAGGCTTGTACAATCTATCCAATCTCGTGACTTTTGCATACATTTCTGTGGCATAACTATAGAACACATGATGGGTAACCCGTGTCATGTTGATGACCCTGGGTGTGCAAGCCATCAACTCCAGTTGGGTTACTAGTGGATCTTCTGAAGAGGTTGCTGGATGGTCTAGCAATGGGGTAGCCTGTGTAAGCTCTAGCTTGGGTTTTGCAACAGACATAGTGATGTGGATTATGGAGATTGCATGGTGGGTTGCATAGCCACACACCTCAGCTTGGCGGTTAAGTGGATCATGTTGATTGTCGACTCGGAGCCTACAAGAAAAGACTAATACATTTGAGAAGAAAAAGGAGTAGAAATACAATGAATTAGATCAGAAGGATCTATCACAGATGTGGCAGACCTGGCGGAAATGAGAGAGTGGATTCCCAAGGCCCTTGTGCTATCGAACTTGAATGCTTAGGCAGGGGTTGACGAACTACACTAGGGTGTGCTAGTGTCAGTGCTGGTGTAGGTGTAGACTTAGCCTCATGTGTGTTGATAATAATGACTTTGTAGTTAATCAAATCCTAGATAGCATTCCATAATGTGTAGTAGTTGTCGATTGAATGCCCTATAGCCCAATGAAAACTGCAATATAGGTTCACTTTGTACCATAGTAAAAGGGGATTCGATGGTGAGGGAACCTTCAGAAGCTTTAAAGGTGACGCAACCTTTGGAAAGATGACACACAAAGGATCGACTAATGGAGTGAAGTCTCGCTCGAGGGTGTTGTCCTTGCCTCATTAGTGCGACAAGATACATTAGTTCGACAATGGTTGTGATATGTGGAGTTTGTGGTGCCTTAGGGACTGGTGCATATACTACTTGATTCTAAGTTGGCAGGCTAACTACATTAACAAGCGTAGCAGATAGACATGGAAATCGGGCAAGCCCGGCCCGGCCCGGCCCGAGAAAATCAAGGCCCGCTCGGGCTTGGGCCTAGGCGGGCTGGCCCAAAGGTCAGGTCGGGCCGGGCCGGGTCGGGCCTGTTGCTGTCGATCCTGGGCCTGGCAAGGCCCATGGCCCGTATTTGGGCCGAGCCGCGTTTTTTTAAAAAAAAAGTTACTATTTAAAAACAGGCCGTACTTTACGCAAATCCAAGCTGGTCCTCACGGGCCTCCTCTTCGACGCGTTCTCCTCCAGCCGCCTCCTCATCTCCTCCTCCTCCCTCGACCTCTCCTACAGCAAGACCATCCTCCTCCACCTCGATGGACCCAACGTCTTCACCTGGACCGTCGTCATCTGCGGCTACTCCAACAACCACCGCCCGGAGGTGTCCCTCGCATTGTACAGGAGAATGGCAACGGCCGTGACGCCCGACAACCACACCTTCCCCTTCTTGCTCAGGGCCTGCTCCAGGTTGCGGGACGTTAGCGTTGGAAGGCAGCTCATAGGCCACGCCCTGCAGTTGGGCACGGACGCTCCAGGTTGCTCAGGGCTTGCTCTAGGTTGCTCAGGGCCTCGCGTATCACCTCCGACGCCACAGCCTCGCGTATCACCTCCGACGCTTCCACGGGCCACGGACGGGCAGCTGAAGTACGTCGGAGGTGCGCCAGGTTGCTCAGGGCCTGCTCCAGGTTGCGGGGTGTCCCCATCAGTTTCTTTGCTTCGTGTCAGGAGTTCGGTGAAGCACGGAAGGTGTTCGATGGTGGTTGCGTGAGAGATTTGGTTTCTTGGAATTCTTTGATCAATGGGTACGCGCGGGGCGGACGGCTGGAGGAGGGGTTCGAGGTTTTCCGAGCTATGAGGGAGGAGGGGACTGCGCCGGACAAGGTGACGATGATAGGCGTGGTCTCGTGCTGCGCTCTCGCCACCTATCTCCAACTACAGCAGCGCATTGTGCTCCGCCACATCGCCGGTTGGGTGTCTCTCTCCGGCAACGGCTCCAAGCCCATTGCACTCCACCTCCTCTGCCACGACATGAACCTTGAGACCTCGCAAACCGTCTTCGCCAGCGCCTCCTCTGTTTTTTTTTTAATAAAACGTTACTGTTTATGGGCCGGCCCCGCCCGGCCCAGGGTGCATTGGTGGGCCTAAATGGGCCTACTACGGCCCACGGCCCACGACGGGCCAGGTCCGGCCCGGCCCACGTTTTTTTTTTCCGGGCCTGGACTGGACTGGACGGCCCGGAGCCGGCCCAGCCCGTTTTCCATGTCTAGTAGTAGAGGATTCAACGTATGTGTAGACACTCCTAGGGCTGTAAATGGGTCAGATTGGGTTAGGTTAGAGGTCTACCCTAACCCTAACCCGTCCTTTCTTAACAGGTAAGGGGTCGGGTTAATCCCCGTCTTACAAAATTCTAGCCGCTACCCTACCCACCACCCATTAGAATAACGGATAATGGGTTGGGTTAACGGGTGAAACGGGTGACTTTTTTATATTGTTAAAATCTAAATTCATATCATTTTATGGGTGATAGATAGGGTTAACGGGTGATGGGTATTGAGTAGGGTTAACGAGTGAATTTATTTTATTGTCAAAATCTAAACTTATATCATTTCACAAGCTTTCATCATTTCATGGACTAAATTTAACTCAAGATAATCATGTTAATAATTCATAATAGTATTATAATTTATAAGAATTGATAATATAGTAATCAACACATAAACCAAGAGATAAAAGTTTTACATATGTTTGATAAAAAAATCAAAATGAGTCTAAATATTACATTGTTTAATTAAAAGTCAAAATGTTGCAACTAGCAAACAAACATCCAAGAGACATTCAAAACTCCACAAGAGCAATAGAAAATCAAAATATAGAAACGAATGGCTTCATTTCTTCTTCCCAGCCTTTGTCTGCGAATAACATAAGGAAAGATCAACATATTATTCAAAAAAACACATCTAATGGTGAAAAAATTACCACTAGATGTAATAAAGTGCAAAATAGCGGTGAAAAATTCCTTAAAAAGTACCTTAATCTCTACAATATGTTGCTCTTCATCAACAATAGCACAATTAAATAGTATTGTGTTATATATGTCCTTACAAAAAGGAAATAACATTGTAACATCGTAGCTAGCATCTAAAAATTAAACTTTAGACAAATTATAAGAATAATTTTATGAATGTATAGCAAAGATTAAAAGAGAATGAGAAATTGAGAATTACTTGTTTCAAGGTTTCCATCATCAAAATCTTCAACTATTGATCCAAGAAGTACATCAACAAGATTTTCTCCTATAAATGCAATGAAAAAACAAAAGAATTTATGTAAATGAATTTATAAAAATAGAAAGTAAGTGTAATGTC